>JAVQJF010034005.1:0-25073 GCA_036023855.1 Gadopsis marmoratus | reverse complement strand
ACAGAGGTCAGGGCGAGGGGTCTGTAGTCATTAAGTCCTGTGGGACTTGGCTTCTTGGGAACGGGGATGATGGTGGAGACCTTGAAGCAGACTGGCACATGGCATGTCTCCAGTGAGGTGTTAAAGATGTCTGTGAACACCGGAGATAGCTGATCAGCACAGTGCTTCAGGGTGGAGGGAGAGACAGAGCCCGGCTGCTGTGTGGGGGTTTTGCCTCTTGAACTGTTTGTTTGTTGACTTCACACTCCAGAATGGAGAGAGTCGTCACTGTGGTGGGGGGGAAGGGGGGAGGTCTCTGAGGTGGCCCAGGTCCCTGTTGTGATGGGAGAGGTGGAGATGCTGGGGTGGAGCTGGTGAATAGAGTCATGGGGGATGGTGTCGGGACTGACACACTGATTGTCAAAGCGACCTGAACAACTTCTTAGACCTTAGACCTTAGTGACCTTAGATCACCCTTTAAAGTGAATGACTGGTTTCATATTAATCAGATAATGAAAAAACTAACAAAATATTAAATGCACAATAACAACTACTTTATTGAAGTCATGATCCAACAACAAAAGTACAGATCTTTGTGTCCTTTTATACAATGGGAAAAAATTATCTGAGCAAGATGATGACAGAGCCACTGGTCCTGCAGATCAATAGAAAGAGAGACCTATGGCCTGTGACAAATAATAGCTTTCTCTTGCTGAATAAAAGCCATAATCCAATACTTTCAAACTCCTAAAGTTAATCAGGAAAAAGATAAAATTGATCTTAAGCTCATGACACAGGCCACAGTCAGGATCTGTATGACTGAGAGACATTTTATGTCATCGTCTTTGGTTCAATCCTGTGAGGTTCTTCAGCTGTAAAAACACAAAACAAAAAAATAAATAATATATATATATATATATATTATATTATATATATTATATTATATAAATAATGAACATGAGGAAAAGACTTACTGTAAAAGCAGCTCCCATAAGCCCCTGCACCACTGCTTCACCAGTTGACTGCACCTACAGAACAAAGTGGAACACCCACTTACAACATGTGATTGAGGAATGAGACCCAATGACATCTAAATGCAGGTTAACATCCAAGTGTTTCAGAATTTAACCTGTATTTGTATAACATGTTTCACTCCCTGCATTCTGAACTCAATGCACTGAACCATTGTCATCTTTCAGTTTGACATTTTCCTTTGCATTTGGTCCCATGTTCAGGCCCTCTAGAGTGTAGTGGGAGGTGAAGGACACTCAATCTAAGGTCAGTTATGTACTTGATCCACTGATTACTAAAGTTAGGAAACATAGAGGATGAACATTTCTACATAAGTATCAAAAAGAGTCTTAAAACAACTCATCAATGACCACACTTTACCCCATTGGTTCAACTCTTTAATACTACATGCGGTGCCTCTACCTGTTTGGCGGTGGTGGCCATGTTGACTACATCCTGAATCCGGTTGTTAAGGAAGTTCCAGGTGTCCTGGAAGTCTGAAGAGGAATCCTGGACCATCACCAGCTCTGTAGTGTTATAGATGCCCGTCAGTGCTGCCCGTTTGGTGTACCAGTTCATCTACAAAAGAGAAGGGGTGGTATGGAAAGTTCATACCGTACATTTTTTTGAAAGGCCAAAGACAATGTCAGGCATGTACAGAACAGCACAAAAGAAAATACAAGAAGGTGCAACAGCAGCAAAGGAGAAGATAAGCAAAAAATATAGATACAGAGGAGAACTAAATTTCAAATCAAAAGTACACATACATCTGTGAGAAAGAACTTCAGCTTGTTCAAGGAGGCACATCATTTTAGAGCTGCAAAGATTAGTCGATTAATCGATCGATTTAAGAACTAATCTGCAACTGTTGATTATCAATCGTTTAATTCATTTTTCAGGCACAAATGCTCCAAATTATCTGGTGTTTTTCAAATGTGAGGATTTGCAGATTTTCTTTGTGTTATATAATAGTAAATGGAATATCTTTGATTTTTGGACTGTTGGTCGACAACACAAGACAATTTGAAGATGTCACTTTGGACTCTGAGAAAGGAGGAATGAGATTATTCACCATTTTCTGACCATTTCTGAACCAAACGATTAATCAAGAAACTAGTCTTCAGATTATTCAATAGTGAATATTTTTTTCCACATTTCCCATATGTACAATCTATATTGAAAATACTCAACAGAATGTATGGCATATTAAAAATAATAGAAAGCTACAAACATAATAGAAGTCAAGAAGAGACACATCAGTTTGTCTTTTAAACCTGTTCTGCCCAATGTGGGGAGAGTACATGGTTTTACCCCTGGTTGTTTCAATCGTCACTATTTCTGCTCTGGTTACTTGAAGTCTTATAGAAGCTGAGGACAGATTTAGAACAAAGATTCAACTTTTGATTGGAGCTATAAGACGTACATGTACTCATTTTTAAGAAGGGGGCACCTGCCAGCTAATAAGTAACAAGTCATTTCTATGGCAATGGGACAGAGTCAGCAGGTGTTGGTGGGCGGCGTAACCTGGGAGGTGGCAGGCCTGATATTGTGGGGGTGATGATGAAAGTGGGACAGGAAGGTATGAGCTGCAGCAGTAGAAGAAGAAGATCGAGGGTGATAAGATCCACTCACATCTGTGGATCGGTCTCCGGCGTAGTACCAGATGTCGTCCACCAGGGTGGAGAGGTGCTTCAGGCTGTCTGGGATATTGTGAGGAAGGAGCAGGATGCTCATAGCCTGAGGACAGACGCGCACGCACGCACAAGAATCAAATGTAGTTTCTACTTCAGTCCAGGACTCTGTGTTTTTTCCATTTACTGACAGAGGTCAACTGCTCATCATGCACACTATACCTGTGGCCATGAGTCAATGTAGGGGATGTGCATCCTCAGTCTGGTCTCTACAGCATCTCTTAGAAAGTCAGCAGTCTTCTTTGGCCTGTAACACAATGGTCAATACTAAAAGCTGAAATCAGCAGTTTTCCATTTGGCGCTCTAAGCTTATAAAAACAGCAGACTGCATATGACCAACTTCAGGGTTAGTGGAAAAACAGAATGGTTTTCAAGTTAACTGCCTGAGATTGGGCTGTAAAAAGTTAAGTGAATTCACATTTTAACAGAGTTAGACTGCAGGGGTGGGTGTATGTACACGTACTCTGCCTGCCCCAGCTGGACCTGGTTGTGTTGTTCAGAGAGGATCTCTGTCAGCTGTGAATTGCACTGGGTGATGAAGTGTAGGACCAAGTCTCCAGCTCCGTTATTGAACATACCAGCGGAGGCAGACGACAGGCCCAGTGTCTGGTACCAAAACACACATGGGCAAATGCAACATTAGCTGATATGTATAGCCTATCTGTATGTATGAAAAAACAGATCAAGATCAACTCTCTTTGGCCATCAAATAAAAAAGGAGGAGATTGTGAAGCCTTTCCAGCCATGGAAAAGAGAATGCTAATCTCGTGCTCTGACCGTAGCTTACCTCAGAACCGGCTGCTATGGCTTCCATCGACCAGCCGTGCTGCGGGACGAACTCCAGAGCAGCGGTCAGGATTCGAGCTTGAAGCTGCTCCTCAGTTTCGTATTCCTCACCCTGCTCTCCACCCTGGTCCTGGTAACTTTCCACACAGACAAGGAAAAAGGGATGTTACAGTGTAAATGAAGGACAGAGAACAACAACACATAAAGAACAATAAGTTGTAGCACTGGGGGCACACACACATGCGCGCGCGCACACACACACACTTGCTAAAATGAGTCTTGTGCATTAAATTATTTTTGTTGTATTTAGATATATATACGTATATCTATAGATAGATAGATGTACTTTATTGATCCTGTGAGGGAAATTGTTTTGTTACAGCAGCAGCACAATCAACAATACAATAATAATAACCATAAATTAAATGCAGATCTGCAGAATATCAATAAAAAAGGAATAAAAAAGATACATATAAAACAAAGAGCAGAATAGCAGATGTGTAGTACAAGTCTCTGATTTTACATATATGTTTCCCAACACGTAAATATTAATCTTTAATTACACTGTCAACTCATCTCAAGTATCTCAAGATTTAAAGAGGTTTGCATTGACTTACCTGGTGTTTGGCCTGGAGGCCTCCTCAGCTGCTGTGTCAGATGTTGAGCCTTCCTGGGAAGCTGCTGAGTGAGCTGTGTAGTGCTCATGGTAGGAGGAGGAGGAGGAGGAGGAGGAGGGGGGGGGTTTGTCAGATTTGGATTCATCTTGAAGCCTCAGGGCCGCACGGTGGAAGCCTTGTCTCAGGCTTCCCCACTGGGGGTTTGTCGCTGTTGGCACAGCCATCACTGTATGGAGAAATATATTCATTAGCTTCTAAGGATTCAGTTGGGAGGGAATGTGATCAAACTCCATAATGAACCTCACATTTATTTACAGTGTCCAGTTTCTAGTGCACGGAAGTTCTTTTTGCACCACTTGATATTGTCCCTAGAGGACATAGCATGGCATTTCAGTCAGGTGAGTGGTGGACACTTAAATCCTCACATTAATGTGAACACCTGGAAAACATCACATATACAGTGATATCCTTCCTGATATCCAGTTATTTCATACAACTTCCAAAGGTCATAATATTGTCCTGTGTATTGCATGATTTCTGTTCGTTTAGTTTTGTTCCCCTGCAAACCAAATGAATATGTGAATGCCAAAGTGCTTTTAAGTTCAGAAAATTTCAGGAGGAGATTATGCATAATAGGGGGAAAAGTGCAATAGTGCCAATTTGGCCGAGACTGTAGAATATGAATTAATTTTATATGAATACGGAGTTTGGTAGAATCCTGGGTGTTAGAATCTTCAGCACTGAAATTAAAACGGGAAGGTTGCATGGTGGATTACACTGTCTTTACCCTATATCAAAGAGTAGCGTCTTTATGAGTCAGTGCCAACAGCACTTGTTGAAAATCTAAGCTATATATATTTTGACAGCTTGCATAACCAGAGAGCAGACGACTCCCTGTTACAGAAACTTGTTTACTATGCAATTCATGCTTTAATATTGAGGTCTAACACATTTAAACACCATGTCAACCAACAATTATCCGCCTAATGATTCAGTTTTATAAGTCAGAGCCAGTAAGATAATGTTGTCCTTCATGGTCACCGACTTTGGCACGGATAGCTAACGTCAACACTGGCTCGGATACACTTCATGCAACAAATAATCGGAAGAATGGACATGACATGAATAATTTGCCAGGCTGTCCATTTTTAACACGAGACAACAACACAGTAGTCCTGTCTTACCGCTGCCCAGCCCCCGAAGTGCCCTTCCAGCCCGAATAACTCTCAGCAGCGCCGCCATATTCAGCTAAGGGGTTTAGTTTTGACACAGCTGCGTCACTTTAGCGCGACTCGGTCTTGACCGTGTACGTATGAAGAGAATGGTTGGGAAATACAAACTAATCAAGCTAGCAAGAATATAACCGAAAGACCAATGATGATTAATCTAAAACCCATGAAGATTTCTTTTTTGTATGTGTAAATGGAAAAAACATCAGTAGCCATTGTGTTGTGCGATTTTCTGTGTCTGAATTACTTACATTTTCACCTGATACTTTGAATAGCCAAAACGTTACAACACAGACACAATTACTTTATTTTGAAACCTCAAACCGGAACGTGTTTCTTACTTTGTGTAACTTAACACAGAAACTTTCACCAAGCTCTGGTCAGTAACTGAGTGTGTTCGAATGAATTATTTTTTCAGTAATTTAACCAGCAAAAGCTTTTAAGAACATTCATACAAAAACGTGAGTACATTTTGTTGTGGGTATCACCGGTACTCTGTGTTAGCAACGCGCTTTTGAACTTGGTTAATACCAGCGTTTCTGCGTCACAGTGTTTGCTTTATGAAAAGCTAACCTATGGTTTTCATCTGTGTGAACAAACAAGCTAATCCGCTAACTAGTAATTAGCCGGGTTAACCCTGTTACGTTTTAAGACTAAATCTGAAATAAATAACCACATTTCGTGACTATGTGTTAATGTTATAGAGGACCGACGTCTGCTACAGACAAGCTTCCAGACCATTCCACCGTTTTCACATGCTGTTATTATGATAACGACACAATAATCTCAAGGTCACCTAGTTTTTTCATGGGACTGACTTCTGGTTTTATGGTAACCTTTTGAGTCGCGGCGATAAAACGAGTTATCGTTATAATAATGTATGTATTAAGCGTGGTGGTCGTCGCGTTACAGTGTTATCAGTTTGATAATTTCTGTTGGTCTGGCTGGATCCTCTCCAGTAACAGCGACACGTGTCTTCACTTTCAGATGATTTACAAACAGGCAGAGAAGCATTACAACTTCAATAAATGTGTACTTTTCTCCAGGAAATCATGGCAGATCTTGGCATCAAAGCAGGACACACGGTTCTGCTGGTTTGGGCTCAGTCCTCAGCACCAGCAGCCCTAAAACAGTACGCAGAGGAACTGGGCGCCATTGTTGGTGCAAATGGCAAAGTGTCAGTGGAGAACATGGAGAGGTTATTGATGTGTGAGTGGCTCTTCACCTGATTTTAAATTACACTAGGCAAGATTTTTATGTTTAATACACTTGCTTAGCTGAGAAGAGTGTTTTATCACCACGATTGTACAGTAAATAGTGATCTGTCCAGTTATCTGAAATACAATTCTGGCAGAATGGAGTGAATGGGTTCAGCACAGAGTGTGACAATTATGCACAGGATGGCATGAATCAATAGTTGGGAGTAAAACGATCTTCTTCCCTCCTCTCCTCTCCTTTTCTCAGCCTCCCATTCAGCATCCACCTTCGACTGGGTGCTCTCCTGCCTTCTGGCTGATAGCTTCTCTGTCCATGGTCCAGAGACTCTTGCAGAAATTGCCAGAGTGCTCAAACCTGGCGGCAAGCTAGTTCTGGATGAAGCAGTTACAGGTGAGAGAGAAGAGCGTCATTCTAAATAATTTTACATAGATGTTTCAAGGCTGGAAATGACATGATATGCGCCTTTATGTTGGAATTTCAAAGTCATAAGAGGAAAGAGAGGGCCGAGAGGGTAGTGCGGTCGTCCATTAACCCTAGGGTTGGTGGTTCGATCCCAGCTCCTCTTGCACACATGTCGAAGTGTCCCTGGACAAGACACTGAACCCCAAGTTGCCCCCGGTGGAGGCCAGCATGGCAACTGTGTCCCATCGGTGTGTGAATGTCTCCCCTAAATGTGTGTTTGTCTGCCCTGTGATTGACTGGCGACCAGTCCAGGGTGTTCCCCCGCCTCTCGCCCAATGTTAGCTGGGATTGGCTCCCGCGACCCTTCAGGATAAGCGGTATGGATAATGAATGAATGAAAGAGGAAAGAATTTTTGAACCTCATGTCTCCCAAGATGGAGTCACAACATGTCAATAAAATGGAAACGTACACTAGAAATGCTACACAGCATTATGTTTAACATGAATATAATCCCCTCAAAATACAATTTCTTATATTTATAAGTAGCATTATCCACAAGGTCACTGTGCTGCACTGATATGGTTGTGGCTCTTTGTGTTCCAGGAGCAGAGGCGCAGAGTGTGAGGACTGCTGAGAAGCTGGTGTCAGCTCTGAAGTTGTCAGGCTTCATGTCCGTAACAGAAGTGAGTGAACAGGTTCACACACACAGAGTCTGAAACCTAAAATAATTTTTATGCTATTGTTTAAAATAAAATTTAGCTTTCTGCATTTGCAATCTTGTTGTTGTATATTGTGCATTAGAGGGAAGCATTTTACTCAACCAAACCACAATGTACAGGTGAGAATATGAGAAGCCTAATCCCGTGGTCAACCACATAAAATACATCTTATACCTGTATGGGTAAACGTCTTCACCAGTTTAAACCCTTTTTGACTTGTTGACCATCTTGCTTCCTCTCCATCCAGGTCAATAAAGCAGAACTGAGCCCCGAGGCAGTGAGCTCCCTCAGGAAGGCCACCGGTTACCAAGGAAACACTCTGTCTAGAGTCCGCATATCTGCCTCCAAACCCAACTTTGAGGTGGGATCATCCAGCCAGATTAAACTGTCATTTGGGAAAAAGTCATCCAAGCCAGGTAGGTTTCTAAGCCCAGTTTTATTTTTTAAGAGTATTTTTGTCCACATCAAAGGAGATCACATCTATTACAAAAAGTCAAAGAAAAACATGATAACCAGTAATAATCTCAAACACTGCTGATACACATGTTCAGCACACATGATGGCGTTCCCATCAGTTTAGCTTGTAGAGACCGTATAGAGTCGAGATTGTACTTTGTAGTCCAACATTCTTAAAAACATCAGCTCCAGTGGGTGCAGCTACTTGTGTAAATGTAGCTGAAAGTTGAAGCTAACATTTGCAAACATCTATGGTTTAAGCAGAAAAACCTGCTCTGGATCCCAACACTGTCAAAATGTGGACACTGTCAGCCAATGACATGGATGATGATGATGTGGTGAGTTACAGATTTTGTGCCCTAATGTAAAAACTCATTAAACAGATATATTTCTTTAGGAAAGTCATGCACATGTCTTTCTGTATACTGTACACTATATTTTCTGCATTTACCTAGTCTTTCTTATCCCCTTTCCCTCTAGGACCTGGTAGACTCTGATGCCCTGCTGGATGAAGATGACTTAAAGAAACCTGACCCATCTTCCCTTAAAGCACCCACCTGTGGAGAGGGAGCTGGCAAGAAGAAAAAAGCCTGCAAGAACTGGTGAGGTCACCATACAAATGTCTGTACACACCCACTACGTTGTGGGTAGCTATAACAGGAGCTATGCTTTTAAAAATGTTACTTATTGTGCATTTATCAGTGCTTTAAGAAACATGTAACCATTGCATGATACAATATGTTATGTTATGTTTAGCACGTGTGGTCTTGCTGAGGAGTTGGAACAGGAGAGTAAAGAAACAAACCTACCAAAATCTTCCTGTGGAAGTGTGAGTATATTTTGATTGGTTTAGAATCTCACCATGTTTTCTCATATTTCTTCTCCTATCATTCTAACCTGTTACCATGTGAAACAATGATTTCCCTTTCTATTTGTGGCAGTGTTACCTTGGTGATGCATTCCGATGTGCCAGCTGTCCATACATGGGGATGCCAGCATTCAAACCAGGGGAGAAGATTGTGCTGGACAACACGCTGACAGATGCGTGACACTAGATTTCGCACGTCCTTCAGCTTCAAAACATTACATTCCTTTGTTCCATCCACCCTGAAACATGATTCTCTCTGCAAAAAGTTTAAAGCTGTTTTTCAGCGGACAGCATTGCAGATGTGATGGGAATTTCTGCGTGTTTGAAATCACAAGCATGTACCAAAGAAAAGTGAGTCATGTTCACTAAAAGTTTTATTTGTGTTTGGCGATGCAGCTTTGACAGTTAGCAAGAGTGAGATTTAACTGACATGAAGCAAAATTGTTTTACTAAATGTCATTGCAGTTTACTCTTGCTGTTGTTAATGCAAACTATGGTGGCAGAATTACCTGGAAGGTTCCTAGGAAATACGTAAAAGCACTGACATGTATTTGTACTTATGCCTTTCATTTGAAATTCTATTTACATCTGACCACTGACAGTTACAGTATAAAGACATGATGTTCACCAGTACAGTTGAACCATACACAGGTGCATACCAACAGCGTATAAACTGCCCAAGCTTATTCAAGTATATAATGCAAGATTGTGTTGCCTTTGTCAATTCAATAAAGTAAAGCTAGACTTCTGTTTATAAGCATCCCATTTATTTCACTGTTAAATAATGGCACCACAAACAATGAGCAGTTGTCAGCAAACACCTACTGTATCCAACATTAACAGTCTTCAAAATAATATTGGCTTTGAAGAGCTCAGCAGTGATGTCACTGTCCTGCTGCCTGTAGAAGTCCTTCATTGGAACTTCACAATACTGATACCAAACACTGGAAAACCGATATAAAACATTTATAGATGCGACTTTGGTTGACAGGGGACCTGATAAATCACCCAAACTGTTGGTCATCTCTTGTACACAACACAGTTGACTTCTGATTTTTGTTCTGTAATGTTACTTGGCATACCATTTGCTATCCCTAATTACACTGAACCGACTGAATATTCATCAGCCAGTTAGTGACATCCACCTATAATGTGATGCATTTGATTATTTATTGTAGAACATAAGCCCTTAATATGAATTATTAGCATTGGTAACATTCTGAGATGTGGTGGGCAGTCTTAAAACATTGAATTCTGCTTCCATTTTGGGGACGATAAACGTGACATTACAATCTTTCAGATATTTTATGGCCGTTTCAGTCAAAATAAAAGCTTATTGGCTGAGCCACAGATGTTAGGGTCAACAGTGATGTGATATGAAAAGCACAGCATTAAGAGTCTGTTCTTCAGTCAGTGATTGCGCCACATCGCTGAGACTCGATGCTGAAGTCCATCTTAATGTCTCCTAGACTGGGTTCAAAGGTGAAGCTGTAAGACACTGCGATTCTGTCATCGTCGGAGCTCTCCCCTGGTGACCTGAACAAATACACTCCCTGCTTCCTGTGTTGACTCCACTCACACTCGCCCTGTAAGGGAGACAGAGCAAATCTGTCAGAAAATCCATCACCAACGATTCTGCTGTGCATGTCAAACATGTTACCAACTGATGATTGTATGGCTGCAACTAACGATTATTTTCATTATCAATTAATCATTTATTCTTTGAAATGTCAAATAAATGTGAAAAATGAATGATCACAATTTGCCTGAGTCCAAAGTGATGTCTTCAAATTGCATCTTTTGTCCGAGCAACAGTCCAAAACCCAGAGACTCTTCGTTTATGATTAATCGATTATCATAACAGTTGGCAATTCATTTTCTTTTGATCGACTAACTGGTTAAATGTTGCAGCTCTAGATGATTGCGCTTCATTTGAGTGACTTGACATTTACAGGCACAGACGGTAAGTTATACTATTTTGAAGCCGTCACGTCATTTGTTTGTAGTTTCTGGTTCTTGAGTATTTTCTTTTTACTTAGTTGTGATATCAAAAAGTTTCATAATATAAGTTTCTCATTCCATTTTACATGAATATATCATTGTTACACTTTATATTATTTAAGGTTATCCATTACCATCCTTCTACCTCCATTATCTGCCATTTACAAGGACCACCTCCAACTAAAATACCATCACAGAAAATGCAGGTGACCAACATTATATAAAGTGCATTCAGAAAGTATTCAGACCACACATTTTGCCGTGTTGCAGCTTAATGCTAAAGCCTTTCCAAATTGTGTCCAATCAACTGAATTTACCACAGGTAGAAATGTGGTGTACAAACATCTCAGAGATGATCAAGAGAAATGGCAGGTACCTGAGCTAAGTTAGTGATATTGAGTAGAATGATGGGGGAAAAATTTATTTAAACAACTTTAGGATTAAGCTGCACCATCACAAAATGTGAAAAGGTTCCGAATGCACTATATCAGATCTGAAAACACATTCAGGGCTGAAGCAATTAAGTCAACTAATTGATTAGTCAAATGATATATTATCTGACTAACAACTACTTTGATAATCAAGCAAAAATGCTAAACATTTGATGGTTCCAGCTTCTTAAATGTAAGTACTTGTGCTTTTCTCTGTTTTATATCACTGTTATTTGGATATCTTTGGGTTTGGGACCATTGGTTGGAAAGTGAGCAAGAGACAACATGATTAATTGAGGAAAAACTAGCAGATTATTTTATAGTGAAAGTAATTGCTGTTCTTTGCAGCTGTAATTCCATTACTTTGATTAGACAGTGTGAAATGATTGCAATGGACAAAAAAAAACAGCAAGCGAGAAAAGCAGGGTACAAACATGAGGAATATGTTAAGGAGAGGCTATACTGCAGGTGAAGGCCGGGATACCTGCTCACTGATTGGTCCAATCAGACCTGAGCTGACCGTGATGTCATTGGTTAGGTGATATTCCATCCACAAAGCGATACCGTGGCAACAACCACTCCTGAAGCAGACATTTAAACAGACAGTTAACACCTCTACAAAGAGAATCTGTCGTCGAGTTCAGTACAAAAGCTCCTTATACAGAGTAAGTGCCTATCTGTAGAAGCTCTGTTCGTGTCTGTAGGGCCAAACAATATGAAGTAGCTAGCTGCTGCTAAAATGTTTGAACTTGTCACATAATCAACCATTTACACTTTTATTCAAATTACAAACTTCATAGCGTTTTTCATTATACAGGAAACAATTCCTTTCTATGTACTGAACCAAAGCAATGATCTGATTGTTTTTCAGCAAACACTGGTGTTAGCAAATAACAGGTCTGCAAAGTCTATCTGAACTCAAGTTTTAAAACAGATTTAACCCAGTGCCACAAACTAAAAGCTTCTGCTTCCTTCAGGCTATAATTCACACTGCAAGCCTTAATGCTCAATTCGGATTTATTGCTCAGATCAGTTTTTTTGATTGGCTGTTCATTTTATTTTTTAAATGTGGACAATATTAGATTACAGTGCGAACTGGTCACGGTCCTGAACTGACCGGCATGCGCCAAAGAATAACAAAGACGTCGTATGCAGCACGCTGTCATATGGAAGGAAACATGGAGTCCACTGAAATCAGCATTTATGGCTTAATTTATAAGCAGATGTCCAGTGGAAGCCAGCGAAATTTGTATGCATATGATAATGAGGACAAGGAGAAATTAATTAAATTTTTAAAAATGTAATTAATGTCTGTATTCACAGAATTGTGAGGAATGTCCATCTAGAGCAGGGGTCACCAACCTTTTTGAAACTGAGAGCTACTTCTAGGGTACTGATTAATGCGAAGGGCTACCAGTTTGATACACACTTCTGAAATAACAAATTTGCTCAATTTACCTTTAAGTACATGTTATTATTAATAATTAATGATATTCATCTATGTGAAGACACTGATCATGTTAATAATTTCTCCCAATAATTATCAACAATGATTTAACAAGGTAGGAAAAATAAATATTCATATGCAACACTTTATTTCTATAAATCTCTGCAAGTATTTACATTCTGATAAAGTGCACGCTGGACCCCTCGTTTTCAACTGTTTTGATGAGAATAATATCTTTTGCGAGGTAAAAAGTAAAATGGGCTTAAATAGAGGCCTGATATATTAAATATGATTTATTCAATGCCTAAATAATGAGTGTATGTCCAACACAGCCTGGTTGATTTTTCAGTTTTACTCCAATAGCAATTATTTAGTTAATAATGCTTTCCTATTTTCCTTTTGATAAAGTTTATGAAATGACAGAATGAGAGAAATGACAGCGAGTCGCTTCAAGTGAGTTGATCCAAGAAAAATACAGCTTCTGCAAAAACCTTTACTAGATCTGAAGCATTATGTTCACCTACTGTAGTTGTCATGTAGCCATGTGGTGATCAGCAATCTGATCATCAATCACAGACTGAGAGGACGAGCGACGACGTTCTATGCTCTCTCGCCAATCTTACACACACAACTCTGGCTGAGCTGCTCAGCGCTCAGATGGAGGTTAATTCTTCTGGTTTTTAACTCTTTTTAAATGAACATCAGGCTAAAGAGAGAGAAAGAGCAGAGCTCCTCTGCTGTAGGGGAACCGGCCTGACAGTGCAGCGCCATCCGTCACGTGATGCAGCACAGATGTCTGTGAGCCACCAACAATGTCCCCTATATGAACAATCATTCATAAAACGCATAAAACGTGCGGCTCGTCGACACGCCCAAATGCTTGTGTTAAAGTGGTTCTTTGGTTTAACGCAAGCTGATGAGTCTGTGCGTCAGCATAGACCTGCAACATATAGAATGAGTCCCATAGACGATTCTACCATCTCTCCGCTTTGGCAGATCTAATCCTTCACGATCAAATATGAAACATATTTCAAATTTTTTTTAAAAAAATACTGTCATTTTCAAATTTACATCGATGCAAGTGTCATTTATAAAAGAATAGCAACAAAAAAAATTGATGCAGCTCACTGGTAAGTGGCGCTATGGTGAGCTATTTTTGGAACAGGCGACTTGTGGTCCTTGTGGGCGACCTGGTAACCGCGGGCACCACGTTGGTGACCCCTGGTCTATACATATAGAGTTAGTCTAGACTTGCTCTATATTAACAAGTGATATGAGACAGTTATGATATAGCGCTATATAAATAAAATTGAATTCAAATGAATAGACGATACAAATAATTGTATTTAATATATAGCATTCTTTTTGAACAATATGGCATCACCATAGCAACATATCGTCATGCGAGTTTTGTTTTGCTGTCCTGCCGCTCCGTCAAGACTGTTTGTTTATCCTGTGCCTTCCAGATGGTGGTGTCAATCTACCGTCTGCCTGATCCATGTGTGAATGTAAGAATAGACTTGGGGCCTTTTCACACCTGAAAGTGTGATTTGGCTCCATGGTTTGTTCATAATTTTCCTTCATTCCCTGCAGATCCATGCCCTGATCACAGGGCCATTCGACACACCGTACGAGGGCGGCTTCTTCCTCTTCCTGTTCCGCTGCCCCCCTGATTACCCCATCCACCCACCGCGGGTCAAGCTCATCACCACCGGACACAACACTGTCCGCTTCAACCCCAACTTTTACCGCAACGGCAAGGTCTGCCTCAGCATCCTGGGGTGAGTTGGATTCATTCCTTTCATAGTTTGTATTTGTCTCCACAGGAATCCACTAAGGATGTGTTTCTCACCATCACCCAGACTTCCAGTATAACTCTGAATCATGCCACATGCAGAGGTTCTCTGATGCCTCTGCAGTGGTGGGGTGTATTGGAGGTGGGCAGGGGTCTTGAGTACAGGGAACTGGTGGAGAACCTTGTGGAGTGGTGCAGCAGGAATCCTCTGCTCATAAATGTCAACAAGACCAAGGAGATGGTGCTCGATCTTTCAATGTATGAAACAAGAAGCTGGAGATCTTCTACCAGTTTGTGGTTGTGAGTGCCATCTACTGTGCTGTGGTCTGCTGATGGACAGCTCTGTCATAAAGAACATTTTAGGAAATCATTCCTACTTTTCACCATAACTCTGTACAGCAGCTCACCCCTGTGTGACTGTAGCACTATCATCTGTACATACTGTTTATATGTGTATGTGTGTATATCTATATATATATCTGCAGATCTGCAATTTTGCTTTACATTTTTTATGGTTCTTATTGTATTGTTGATTGTGCTGCTGTCCCCTCATGGGATCAATAACGTCAGATCTATCTATCTGGCTATTCATCTAAACTACTCTATCCTGTGTGCGGGCAGGACGTGGACAGGCCCAGCTTGGAGTCCAGCCCAGAGCATCTCATCTGTCCTCATCTCCATCCAGTCTCTGATGACAGAGAACCCCTATCACAATGAACCTGGCTTTGAACAGGTATTCTGTCTGTCTGTGCAGTGTTTCCCAAACATAGATTTGTTTTGCGGTGGCCCGCCACAATATCAGCATTGACAGGTACATATTGATTCTCTTTTTTTGTATTTAAAATGGGTTAAATCTTATTTCATTGTAGAGCTGCGTGCAGCACATTGATTCGTTCAGCCCTTCCTTGCCCCGCTCTCTCTCACAAACGCATTGACAACGGATCATCTGTGTAGGCCCTTCTCTCTGTGCACACCATGTATCAACACTTGTCATGTGCGTTGCGAAACTTCGTTTAGGTGCCAATGTTAACAGTTTAGAGCAGCCACAGCCTGCATGAGTAGCACGGCTCAGGCTGCAGCGCTCATTTCCTCCATGCAGCGGGAGCCAGCACTAGCCTGTGTCGGTTTGATGTTTTGACCGTCTCAGTGGGCACAGAGCTGCTGCTTTGGGGTCTTTCTGGCTGCGCTGGTTCTAGGGTTGAAAGACCAGGCTCTAACAGTTGTGGATGTCAAAATTGATTACTGAAATTATTAATGTTGAAGTTGAGTTTTGTTTATCTGTATTTTACTTTCTTATCCACTGGTTCTTTTGACGTGTTTGCAGAAGCATGCAGTCTATATTGATAGCTAAGGTTAGTTCAGCCAGATAAGTTAATGACACAAACCGAACAATGTAACACACAGCATTGAAATAATTTAATTGGTTGCAGTGTACTACTTGCCCAACTTCCAGCGCCCTTAACATGTAATAAGTCTAGCTGCAGGATATCTATAAGCTAACATTAGAATAAAGCTGGGTTGTTGAGGTTAGCACGCTGTAGATAGCCAATATTTGTTTGACACAACTTGAAGCAATGGCGCTGTTAATTTTGATCTGTTATTTATTTGTAGCAAAGTACTTAAAATATTTGCAGTGGAGCGCCTCACTAATAATTCATTTATGAACGGAGTGGGTGTGCCTCTGCAAAAAGCAGGGAAGGCGCTCTTTGCGCCTCGGCTTGAATTTACATCTAGTGAGGAACAAGTGTATTACTTACAGAACAGCTGTCACTCATCTTTGTATCAAAAACAAATAAGAAAATCGCTAGAGCTTTTACGCAAGGCTCTTAAACAAGTGCTTCTAAACACCGCGTCAGCATCAGGAGGGAACAAAAGTCAAATGCACCGTCTCGTCCAAAGTAAGTGCCAAACTAGAACGCAAAACAATGTGTTATCCGATTTGTGCAAAACCCAATATTTGTCAAAATAGTCTGAAAACGTTTGTCAGTATAGATTTCAGCTCAATTTGTATTTGTTTTATAATGCACGTTCATTAGAGTTTCTATATAACGTTAAAGTCAGTCTGTCTCTGTCTCTCAGGAGCGCCACCCAGGGGACAGCAAGAACTACAACGAGTGTATCCGCCATGAAACCATGAGGGTGGCTGTATGTGACATGCTGGAGGGTAAAGTCCCCTGTCCTGAAGCCCTGTGGTGAGACCAACAGAATTGTCCAACTAATCTTTCCTTTCCTTTTCCACCTGCCCTTATCATCCTTTCCTATCCTCCTCATGCCCTCACTCCTGTTCATTTACTCTCTTCTGTTCTTTCTGCTTATCAGCTGATTGGTGTGTGCATGTGTGATTTTAGGAGTGTAATGGAAAAGTCCTTCCTAGAATACTATGATTTCTACGAGGGAGTCTGCAAAGAGAGACTGCATCTACAGGGACAGAACATGCAGGTGACTGTTTATTATTATTTATTCTAACTAATCTACATTTTAATTTCCATTTGTAGGTAAATGTATATGTTTAGTGATGATGTAAGGGACATGTGTGAGATTATTATTCATGATGCAAAGCTTTACAATGAAACTATCACGTGTATCTCAACAAATGCAAATGGCCATGCTACAGTTGTAATTATTCATGCTGGGCATGCTGAATGGCATTGCAACAATGTTTGGGTGTTTGGAGACACCCATTCTTAAGTCAATACAGTTCAGTGCTTGTCTTGTCAAAGTTCTGTAGATTGTTGGTAGGGAAAATGCAGAAGATGACAGTTTTTGTCATGTATTTTGGTGAATCATCTTTCTTTAAAAATAACAGCACACAAATGTTGCCATATTTTCAGTTTCAACATATAAAGTAAGTTTAATATTGAACACTGCATGAAGGAGTTGAATATCACTTCCTGTGTCAGCTATGTACCACCGGATAACATGCACTAATAGAGAGTTCACAGAGAGTTCACCTGCTAGGAGCAATTCTCTAAAAGTAACGTCGCTGTAAATCGTGACAAATATGCGCTTCAAATACACGCACGCATGTGAACTGTGGACTAATTGCAAAGTTTAACCATCATAGTGTGACATACTACTTCTGCCACCGTTACCTACTTTTTAAATAACAATTCCCTAAATCTCGATGCGCAGTTGCAGTGAAAAGATACAAGATGGATGCGTGCTGTGTTGTATTCTGAAGCGCTGAAGGTTGATTTGGTTATTTAAAAAAGCTGTTTTGTTTTCACGGGGCACATTGAATCCCAGCGAATCAGGGCTGTACGTAGTGCAGTGAGTGACAATCATGGCTAGCGGAGGAGAGGACGAGCTTGAGAGGTCTCCCGCATCATTTAAGTCCCAGGCATGGGAGCATTTTGGCTTCCCCGTTAAATATCTTGACGGAAAAGGGGAGGTGGACAAAACTCTGTACACATTGTGCGACGAGAAAACTATGATAATGGTAATGCATCGAGTATGGCTACACATTTGGTGTGTCAGCTAGTAATCAAACCACGTTACAGCTACAAATATATTGGCATGTTTACATGACATGATACCATACTCTGTTGTGGAAAACAAATGGTTTACAAATATGGTGAAAGTGCTTGACCCAGGCCATGAAATCTCTGAATAGGAAAAGATAAAAGTTGTCGACAAATTATCCACGGCATCCTCTGTTGCCCTCACCACAGATGGGTGGACCTCCAGGGCAACAGAAATCTGCGTGACTCTGCTCACTACATCACAGCGGAGTGGGAGATGCAATGTCCGGAGCTACAAACACGCCCCCTCTATGAGAGTCACACAGGCACAAATCTGGTGCAAGGAGCAGTAGCGGAGTGGAAGATAGAGAGGCCCAATGGCAATATTCCAGTCACCACAGATAATGCTAAGAACCAAGTAAATGCAGTGATGGAAGCTGGACTGCCTCTTTGGGAGGATCAGGAAGGTGGTTTCCTTTTTCCACCAAAGCACAACAGCCGCTCATGAACGAGATGGACCTCCACTTACGACATGTTGTAGCATTATCTTAAACTTCAGGCAGCTGTATACTTTGCACTTACAGACAAGACCCTGAAAAATTAAAAATACATCATCACCTTGTCTGATCATGACGTGAAAGTGGCAGAGGAGGTCCTCCAGGTGCTCAAATCTGTCAAAATGGTTACCACCGTATTGAGCACTGAAACTGCATCTGTGTCCATGATCCTGCCTCTGAAAACAAGGATTCTACAATCCTAATGAGTTTTGTCATCCGTTGTACGGCTAGTTAAAATACGTTATGAATACTATTTTGTGAGATAACTAAACTTAAAAATATACATACATAGGAGAAGTATACGTGACAGTGTATATTATAAACAGATACGGATGGGAAACATATGTTACACCTCTACTGTAGCGAGATCATCAGGACAAACATCTATTTGTGCTATAACTGTATGCCTAAGCGTAGCTGACTTCTCTGTTTATCTTTCGGTTCCTCTACCCAGGACCCATTTGGCGAGAAGCGTGGTCGTTTCGACTACCAGGGCCTTTTGGCTCGCCTCAGCGCCACCCACAGGCGAATACGGGAGAAAAGCCTGGCGGAGGACGACCACAATGGCGACGATTCAGACTCGGACACCAGCTCCTCCGGGACGGACCCCGACAGCCAGGGCAGCTCTCAGCCCTGACGTCCTGGACAGTGCTGGACTCCAGAGCCAAGTCCAAAGCCAGGCCTAAAACTAAAGACAAAGACACCCTTTTTTGTTTTGATTGCAGTGGAGGAACAAAATCACAGACGAGAATGCAACGCCTATGTTTAACTCTTTAGGGAGTTCGGGGTTCAGGACTGCAATCAGGCTCCTGTTGTCTGCATTCTGCTAGTCAAATGCTGGCAAACTTGGCCTGGAATGGTGTATTTGTGCTACTTTTGTAGCTTTTACCAGCTGTCATTTTGATGTCCTGTTTGATTCTGAAACTCAAGTTGGCTGCCCAAATGCTTGATAGATGTTGAGATTACCTGGCCATTGTTGCTTGTGGATATAGAGAGTTAGTTTCATGGCTCAAACCGTTTTGACTTGCACTGTAGAAATGGACAAAAGAAGACATTACTGCAACATTCTACAACCGTTGTTCCACTTTGACACACAAACCTAAAGCAGAAGTCTAGGCAGTCTTTATACTCTTGACCTAGGAAAGACTGTCGGGGTGATTGGCCTGTTGCAGTGGAAGGTTATATTGTTTATTGAAGCAGGCTATCATTCGTAGTAGCCCCGTCTTCTTTGAATTCAAGAGGGGAGGAAGGACAGATGGACTTTTTTTAAACAATGTAAGGTAGCTGGAGAAAGTGACTCTGGTGAGTCACGTGCCTTGTCTCTTCTGGCCAGGGTGAAGCCACGCCACTAATCTTTCAGACTGAATCTCAGTCGCCTCTACAACCAGGCCACATTAAAACATCAGCAGCTCGCAATTCAGAATACAATGATTCCTGTGTATTATACAAAATAATTCTGCTTAGCTTTCAGTTCTAATAGTGCTGCTGAATTGACAGCAAATCTGACATTTCTCCAACAGCTTTTTATCTGGTGAACAGTTTCATTAACATCCTTTGTGCCCTTTTGTTATGCTGTTTTCTCAATTGTTGTGATGAAACTAATTTGCGGTGTGTGGGGTGCATTCTTTATTTGGAAACCCTGCTGTTCATTGTGTTGCTCTGCTCTTGTGATTAACCCGTCAAGACGCAAACCAAACCATCCTGTGCTTTTAGCTAGATCCACCTGGGCAAGGGGGAAGTAATGGAGGCAAGCAAAAGTAACTGTACATGTGTTCACACTGCAAGTAACTCAGACGCTCTATTCTGTGCAAATGAGGGGACCAACCAAAGACTGGTTGTATCTATACAGAGATATACACAGAAGGAAAATCAAGCCTTTTCACTCATCTGGTATTGGTTTCTACATTAATTAAACTTAATTAAAAATGGCATTTGCTGACTAAGTAGCTTTTGTTGAAAATTAACAGATAAACCTTGTACTCGACCAATATTAATTTGCTATTTCACATGCATGTGTTTCAGTACTAGATGTCAGGTTTGTCACAGATTGGGGTTTGATGTTACAAAAACATCAGTAAGGGAAATAATGCGATGACAAAATCTGAAATCCAGCACTGATTAGCCAACCTTCTTCAGCTAACGGTTTGTTTTCTCTGGGGGCACATGTTTCACTCGCGACACAGGAAATGAATAGGCTGGTTGACAGCATTGCTAGCAGTGTGAACAGTTCTCTAAAATACAGAAGAGAAGGGAGCAGAGTTGGTGAGGATTTATGAGGGGAGGAAACACTCCAAAACACAAATCAAGTGGGTATATTCATCCTGGTAGTCGGGTGTAGGTTTATTGCTGTTTTGTGCCAGCAATGGATTGCAACTACCGTTGTATCCCTCCGCCATGGCTCAAAAAGGAAACATTTTGAGTGGAAACGGGGAAATTTGAACTAAAACGACTAACAAATGAGGCTAGTCAAATCAAGTGGGTGTCTTTCAATAAGCTTCACTCTACACTGAACGCAATGGAGAGGAGTGGTTATACTGAGTAACCACTGCCAGTAACTCTTCCAAAGTACATACAGGTTGTGTGTTGTTTTGAGATGTTAAAAAAAAAAAGAAAAATCTTATTCACGTTGATATTACTCATGTCTCTATATGTTAAATATGAAGCTACAGCCAGTTACCTTAGTTTAGCACAAATACTGGAAATGAGGTGAAACGGCTAGTCTCTCTGCCTGAAGGTAACAAAATCCACCTAACGCCTCCAAAGCTCACTAATTTAACATGTTTACGAGGGGTTTATGCCAAGATATAGTCATGCATGCATAACCCCCCGTAAAAACGTTAATTGTAATTTTATTACATAGATTCATATAGACATGTTAATTAGTGAGCTTTAGAGGTCCTTGTAGGAGGATTTTGTTACTTTTGGACAGAGTTGGGCTAGCGATTTCCAGTTTTCCCCTGCTAACCTAAGCTAACTGGCTGCTCTCATCATGCTCTTGCAAGAAAGGGAGTATGTGTGAGTATGTGTATTTCCTAAAATGTTTATTTTTTCCTCTTAAGTCCAAATACAGACTCGTAACTTCACCATACTGCCCATCTCATAATATTTTCAAGAATCTTTTCAGCATGGTGAGACAAGGGGACAAATGAATGACTGCTTGTTGTATTTCCTTTCTGCCTTCCATTGTCCTCCAGTCTCTGCCTTTATTTCTACAGTCATATATGGTGATGGAGAGAAGAGCAGTTTGCCTCTGTTGCAGTGTTTTTGTCAAACCCTGGTCCGCAGGCGGGGGTTACGTTGCTAAAGGTTCAACTGGGATCACTAATATAGGGCATTACTTTTTATTGGTTTTATTATGTTATAGAATGGTTATATGAGAAGCAGTTCCTAGCAGAATATATGTGCTTGCCAAAATGTTGATTGCAACACACTTCCTGAAGTGGAAGTGAAGAGTTCATATTCCTGTTTGGTTGTGTTGTGTTGTACTTGAAGCAGACTTCTTCTGTGGCTGTATAAAGCCTGGATTACTGACCGAAGTGATCCAGGGCTTGAAAATGTTGGCATTGTACAGAAGTTCTGGATAAGTACAGAATAAAATGTTGTTCAGTCCTGATAAATGTCACTGGTCTTTTTTTGATTCTCATGGAATGAATTGTTTATTTCAATTCAGTTTTATTTATATAGTGCCATATCATAACAAAAGTTATCTCAGACACCATTCTATACGGACCCGGAGCTATTACCAATAAATTATAAGGGGATGTTAAATTTGATGGGATGCTTCCATTTTAACCGGCACAGCTTGTCTAGTGTTTACGGCATTGGCTGAGCAGATCAGGAAACGCACAGATGCGTTTGAGTTAAGCCATCCCACGTGACGCTACTCAGCCAATGAAGTCTGCGTGCCAGGCGCTAAAATTTGATGCTATGCATACACAAACGGGAGAGATGCAAGGGACAGACGAAAGGAAGATATAAAGAAGGAAAAAGAAAGCGATGCACACAGAAGATGAAGAGACGTGGGCAAACGCTGGGGCTCGCCACTTTCTGGCTCCAAATAGTCTGAGACGGCTTTCCCAGGTCTGAGGAAAGTAGCCCTGTACATATTCACCACGTATGGCTCCACATACAGCTGCGAGGCAGCATTCTCCACACTGATCATAAATATGACTAAATATGGTTCCAGGCTCACCAATGGGGACCTCCACATGTGCATGAGAATGACCCTGACACCATTCAGGCCTAGATTTAAAATCCTGGCAGGACAAACTACAGCTCAATTCTCTCACTAATCAACAGAAAGTAGGGAAGTTACACTGTAACAAATAGAACTGGCCGTAATGTTTTCCAATTTGGGTGTGAAAGACTAAGAGCAAGGCTTTCGGACGAGTTATAATTTAGTTTAGGTTTAGGGCTGATTAATAGACTTGAGTCAAAGATGGCCTCAACCCCACCTCCTCGGCCTGTGCCTCGAGGAATGTGAGTATTAATGTGACGGGGGGGCGGGTTCATTTAGGCTAACATATTCATCATGGTACAGCCAAGATTCAGTAAGACAGAATAGATCAATATGATAGTCTGATATTAAATCATTCACTAGTACAGCTTTAGATGACAGAGGTCTGATGTTTGAGAGTTCATATTTAATTCTCCTATTTTGTTGTACTGGTGCAGTGGTGGTCTTGATTTTTGTAGGGTTTTTATGTATAGCTCCTCCTGTTTACTTTTGGTTTAATTAATGTAAGTGGGGGGGGGGGGAGGCAGGGACAGACACCCTCTGTATGGAGTTTAGTGTCTGTAACTGGAAGTGCAGAGAAGCCAGTAGGACTGCAACTCTTGATATACGTGTGGGATTAATGGAGAGTTGCTAGCAGGAGTGAGCAATGAGTGTTTAAGCAGAACTTGCATATGCTTAAGTGTATAGCGGGTAATTAGCCACTGAAGTGAGGAATATAATGGAATTAACTGGGTTTAGCTAGAGCAGTGAAATACACAACACAGAAACACTGGCAACCGTCAACCATTTTCAGTGTATTTTTCCACAGGGAGGTTATCTAATATCTTTTTTTTTTTAAATCTGAAGCAGAATAGTGGAAATCTAACATCTTCTCATTTTAAACAAAATGAAATAATTATAGATTACTGCAACTCTAGTTGGTAAATGCACAGTATGTAACTTCTAGGCCATTAGACAATAAGACGTAGTTGATGGCGTAGCGTGGGATCAAGGGAGTTGTCCTCATTGTTAAACAACCACCGTTGGCGATGAAAATCTATGTGACTCGGGCAGGATTCACGTTCAAGGAGTAGCCCAGTGCTGTTATCGGTGGTCAAAACAATAGCAGTGTTGAACGTTGCAGAGTGTCCCAAAAATATATACTGTATTTCTGTTACTGTGACATTGTTTTCCTTCCTTCCACACTCTCTTGACGCATTTGCTGTTTCCCCGGAGGTTATAGCAACTATAGGGGGTAAAGAGCATATGACTCCATTGACAGGCGACAAATTGAAGCACACCATTACCTTGAATAAAATTTTGGATTTCTCTGGGTTTGAACATTGTGGGAAACATTTGGGATAATGTACAACAACAAATATATAATATCAGTCTAGCGGCTTTTAGACTTGTGGAAATTATGCTTATTATATGGTAATAAAACAAATTTACCTTCTAGTGCAGCAGTAAATACCTATTCATCTTTAAGCAACACTTTGATTTTTATTTTGGACACTTGGGGGCAACAGATCAAGTCCAGCAACCGTAATGATTTGACCATTACAAAAACATAGAATGACATCAGCTTTAACTTTTTTTTTTATCTTATCTTATTATCTTATCTTATCATCCTACTTTAGTGATCTAACATTGGTTGTTTTTTTTTGTTTTGTTTATTTGACCTAAAACAATACACTGACTTGCATGGCCAAGTTGGTTGAAACGAGACATGGAGAAAGCTGAGAAATACACACAATACCAACATTTACTGTTCAATATCTGCCATAGTCTTCCACTGTGTATCTATATGTATGTACAATGCAAATAATGACTTACAGAACAGTTTGTTATAAAAGCTGGTGGCATTTCAGGCAGCTGTAATGAAATGCAGGGAAGAAGACTGCAAGTAAATGTGGATGTAAACAACACAGGTTTTGAATCTTAAAGGGAAATCTGCTTTGAAAATGTTTTATGAAAAAGGAAATGTATTCATTGCGGTTGCTGGACCTGAAGGACACACAATATGTTTTGGTGAGTAACGTGGAATGTACACAGATTTCTGCCCTACTCTGTCAGGGCCCGGTGTGGGTGGAGGAGTGGATGGACCCAATTGCACACAGCCGGTGAGTAACATGTCTTTTTAATGGCAAGAAACAAAAGGCGAACTTACAAAACCGGTAAGTCGGAT
>JAVQJF010034000.1:0-97230 GCA_036023855.1 Gadopsis marmoratus | reverse complement strand
GTGTGTGTGTGTGTGTGTGTGTGTGTGTGTGTGTGTGTGTGTGTGTGTGTGTGTGTGTGTGTGTGTGTGTGTGTGTGTGTGTGTGTGTGTGTGTGTGTGTGTGTGTGTGTGTGTGCTGTTTTCATACACCAACTGCAACCTGTCGACCTGTCTCCTACAGAAACACGAGGATGAGAGTGAAGGATGGCTGCACAGACAGGTGAGGGAGCTATATTTGGAGTTGCTGATTAACTCTCTCCTATGGTGGCCGTCAAATGTTGACTCAGCTTTACCATCTCGGGTGTGTTCAGAACGAGAAGCCTCTGTTTTCCAAAGACGGCCTGAAGCTGTTCTTCACCCGCGCCATTCCCCAAGGAGGCCGGGGCAAGTTCTTCCACATCTCCATGTCCATCTCCCAGGTAATAATAATAATAAAAATTATAAACTTTATTTATATAGCACCATTCATGCAAGAAATGCAGTCCAAAGAGGATGTTTGCGTTAGGGCTGCCGAGATTAGTCGACTATCAAAATCGTCGGCGACTAATTTAATAATCGACGTCGTCGTTTATTTGTTTGAAGCGTTGTTTTTCTCTCAATACTGCCGCCTCTGCCTCTTGCGGTCCTTGACGCGCATGCGCAGTAGCGGTGCTCGGGGTCGGACGTGACGTCGCCGGAAACGCTCTGCCCCCGGCGTCCACAGTGTCGCGGCTCGCCGCAAACGGAGCGCAGAAGTTTGGCAGCGTTTCATCAAAAGAAATGAAAAAAACGCGCAGTGCGACAGAAGTCGCCCTCCGTGGGAGCGCTACGGCGGAGCGCGAGCACCTGGGGGGACTGCACGCGGCTGTAGCTGCATCCGGTTCGGTTTGTGACGAGGACGGACCGTCGTCTCGGTGAGCTAATTGGCTAGTTAGCTGCTAACGTTAGCGTCAACAGTGTTTTTTGTTTTCTCTGGCCCAGCGCCTCGTTGACCTTATTTCGCTCGGCACTCTGTGCCACGTTTAAAGATTTGTTTGCTGCCCGAGAAGAGCGAAATATGTTTACAGGTATTTCTTTTTGTGGATATTTTGTGCTCTTGCCGGTGCCTAGTATTCGTAGTGCGGCTACACATGTTACAGGCCAGAGTTGTGCCGTCGTTTTGTTTTGCACATTAAAAGTGTCTGAAATGCTGCTACAAGCTGCAAAGTTCATTAAAAGTTGAATGGACTGTCATCTTAATTGTCTTCATTTCAAGCTGGAAGCTAATGATGGCGATATAAGAGCAGCTGCATGCTGGTGCCATAAGCTGCAATTTCCGTATGTCGACTAATCGCAAACATAATCGGTGACCAGTCGATTATCAGAATAATCGTTTGTGGCGGCCCTAGTTTACGTGTACACCATCCCATTCTTTTTCTAGTCGGGTTATTACTTCCTTATGAGCAGGTGACTTTAACATTATTTAAAAGTGTGTCACTTAATAAGAATGAGCATTTTGGACGTTACAATCAGCTCTTTTTAGTGTTTTAACTTCTCTGTTTTTGCCTCCAAAGCCCAACACCAGTACTGACACGCTGCAGTCCATCACGTCCGGAGACTGGGATGTCACCCAAGTCCTGGCCTATAATGAGGACAGCCAGTTGATGTGAGAACCCGCAAAACACCACCAAACACACGCCTGTGGCAGTTCTATGTAGGTACACGTCGTTCGATTAGCAAACAGAAGTCATTCAAGAAGTCATATGTGACAAGAAAGAGGTAAAACATTCGGCGTCACAGTTGAGGAAGGCTTGTTTTTACACAACATTACATTTGGGCCACCAAAAATGTGCACTGGCCACCAGATTTAGGGGCTTGGTGTCCCCTGAGGGCCAGCGCTTAAAAATATTAGCGTCTGTCCCTGAGATCTGTGAGCCGTTTAAACGCACACATTTTGACTACCGCAGTGAGCCTCATGCTCTAAATGTGCTGTTGCGCCCGTGAGGAATGTGACTCATCCCCCCGTCGCTCCCAGATGGTTTCACACCCCCGCACTCCAGGCCACAAGGCAACTGTGATCTGACTAACATTATCTCACGTGTGCAGCCCTGCATTCACACACATACAAACACCAGTAACTCATTGTTCCCAGTGTTGTGAAGTGACTTGAAAAACTCTCCCCAAGGGGGTGCGATGTGGCCTACTTCTGTTCTAAAAGGATCCATCGCCTCCTACTTTTCTCCCCCCCCCCATTCATTTATGAAACACATATTCTAGTGAGGAGTTGGGCCACTGCATGTGTGATCCAGGTGCTTTGCAGCTCTGGTGAAGCGACAAAAACGACCAAACTCACCGGTGTGATCTGTTGTCTCTAACTATGATTTACCGTACGTGTTATAGCTGAACTCAGATCTGCTGCCGTGACATTCTGTGTTCTCCCATATTGCTGTAGATACTTCTTGAGCACTGAGGACGGTCCAAAGCGAAGACATTTGTACAGGTAACGTCTGGCCTCTGCATCACATTGTGGGACATGATAGTACATGTTGCTCATTTGGATGTCGTTAAATGTCCCCCTCCTTTGTTTCCATAGTGCAGACACCTTCGGTTCGTTCAACCGCCGCTGTCTGTCGTGCGCGTTGTCCGACAGCTGTGGCTACGTCGGCGGCTCCTTCAGCCACAACATGAGCTACTTCCTGCTCAACTGCCAAGGTGTGCTCTCCCCCTAATCTTCCCTGTCAACTCTTGTGTCCCGCGTATCCACGGCATGCAGTCGCTCCGTTTTTAACAACGAATTCATGAGGTACACGTGCGGCGGGTCAAAGAGGGCGCGTCTAAGCACAGATGCTACTTTAATCGCAGCACAGCATGCACTGAGCACAAGGGTCAGCTGGGAGAAGCTGGATGTTACAAATCGGGAGGGTGTCAAGGGAAGTGATATTAGCCGACCAGACGTCTGTAGGGATTTAGTTTAAGTGGCGAGGACTTTTCTACAGTACCAACAGGTGAGGATGTTGGATACAGGTAGACCCACCCTTTAATCTTTAGCTTAATACAGTCTTACTGACATCCGTCCTATTGTTGCATTAAATATACTGTACATATTTGATGTCACTCTAAATGTGTTTACTGCCGTTGCGGAAGAAGTATTTACATAATTGACTTAAGTAAAAGTAGCAATACTACACGATAGAAAGTAAAAGTCTTGCATTCAGTATTTTTCTAAAATGAAATAACAAAAGTTTTAGCAACAAAATCGACTTAAATGATCAAAAGTAAAAGTGCTGATTGTGCAGCTCGGCGCCTGTTAGTATTATATTATTATATTACTGGATTATAATTTTATCCATTAACATGTAAGTGGCTTCTAAATGTTAATTTTAGCTCATTTTAAATGCTTCATTGACCATTGGGTTTTACAATGCATCGTATTTTAGAAGATAATCACGTGTTTTGTGTATAAAATCTTATTTTTGAAAAACAAAGTAACTTTAGCTTTTAAATGTAATGGAATAAAAGGTACATTTCCCTTCTGAAATGTAATGGCGTAGAATTATAAGGTACCATAAAATGGAAAGTACGTGTATGTTAAAGTTGTACTTAGGTACAGTAGTAGAATAAATAGACTTAGTTACTACAGTGCTAGTTCTATAGTCTTTTGTCTGCACTCGCTGGTGGAATCACTTAATGATAAAAAAAAAGTGGCATTGTGCTTAAAATAGACCCGGCCTTTGTATGTCTATCCTCTAGTTTTTACTGAAACCCAGTGCTCTCCTTCCACCTTTGATCCATATGTGCTGTGGTGACATGACAATACCAAAAGAACATTTTTCCAAGATCAGAAAAATGTCAAAATGCTTCAAAAATAGACCCCAAAAGATAAAAAAGGCTCATGTTTCTGTGATCACAGTCTGACTTGAAGCCTCGTAGCTTCAATATTTAATCACTGATCCAACACTTTTGAGTCCGTCGCCTCTGAACCTCACTAAGTGATCGCCGCTGAACTCGGATCAAACTCTCTCTGCGGCCCCCAGAAAGCACAGACAGTCACTGTTCATGCTCCTCATACATTTGTTAGCCTCACAGCCTGCCTGGAAGAATTTATGTGACGCGGCTGTGATGCTACCACGAGGAGAGAGGACGAAAAGGAAGGAGTGAACGGGCGGCTCGTGTTCTTTCCACCACACAACAACCACGGTGTTCCTGTTCTGTGTTTGCCAATTTGCTAAGTGCATCAATCACTTCATTTTCTGTCCCTCCTCCCTCCGATTTGAGGTTTTGTCGTGTGTGTGACTGTGCCTCTGTTGGTGGCCTAGATATGAGAAGCTATTTCAGCTGTTGCGTTACATAAATCGAATAAGCAACAGACACATCCCAGATCTTTTGTCTGACAGACAACAGATCTGGGATGTGTCTCTCTCTGGGTTTTTTATCTTTTTGCGCCTATTATTTGCAGTCAGTGGAAGAGGTTTTTGGCATTCATTTGATGATGAACGGAGACTTTTCTCTTGCCACAAACGGAAACTAAATCTATCACTGTGTCGCAACGTTGGTGTCTAAAAAATAAAGTGTCATGAAAGAAAGTACCCAAGAAGTAACTCACTGATGTCTTTTGAAATGAAAACGGAGCCTCTGCATGTCGTGGTCAAATCTAAAAGTACACATTTGTGAGAGATGTGAATCCAACGTTCCGATCTTCTCTTTAGGGCGGGACATCCCATTTGTAGCCGTGTACAAGACACAGAGAGACGGGGAGAGTGAGATGCAAGACAGAGAGAGTGAGTATTTCAACCACCTAAATCACAGACTTGCATGTACACGGCTCTGAATTATGTTAAAGACATTGCGAGTGACCTTGTGCGGGTACTTTGGTAATGCCCTTGTCAAAAGGGGGCCGGCGTGTTTCTGACCACCTGCGCACTGACTCACTGTTTGTCTACAAGCCAAGTCCAGCGTGATGGCAGTAATCGCATTACTCCTCATAATGGACGTCCTCATAAAATTATGACCTGCCTAACGGATATATCAGCACACTAATTTGATTACCTGTGTGTGTGTGTGCGTGCGCGCGTGCACACCAATATGATGTTCCTGCCCTGACAATCTCTAAAGGAGTCTGAAAGTGCTGCAATAACATGTGTGCGAACCCCGGGGGGTATCGGGGGGTATCAGGGGGTTTCAGGCCCACTATTCCACAACAAGGACCCGCCGAACACAGTTTTTTTTAAATTATTTTTTGGAACATAGGAGGTTCAGACAGACTGTCTATGATTTAATATTGTTTATGGCCATTGTTGTATTTCTCAGGTCAAATGGTTTGTTAATGAAAATGTTGGTCAAACTAAGACTGTTTTGCTATCTCAAATTAAATGTTCTACTATAGTACTTTTTAAATGTAAGATACGGTGTGTTAGCCTGATAACCAGTTACAACTTGTGGCGCTGCAGTCTTGAAATATGTCAAAACGGTCTTTAAAAAGTCTGGAATTTAACGTCAGGATTATATACCCAGATTTACTATTTGTCTTTATTGTAAAATGTATTTTCATGTTTAAATATTGAAAGGTGAGGAGCAACACAGAAAATGCTACTGATGAACAGTGTAGACAGCCGATTATAATTCTGTGGATACTTCTGACTCTGCGGTTCCGCTCCCCTTCTCCATATTTGAAAATCCAAACAACGGAAGAACCTTTTTAAAAGAGTTTTGAAATCTGGAAACAAAGTAATAAAACATGGGCGTTGGGAGATTTTGCTGCTATTCTGCACATGATGCCGCTGCATAAACCGACGCTGTCAGAAAAGCAGACACGCGGTCAGTTAACAGTTAAATCCCGGTGAATTAGCGAAGGTGTCCACGCTGTGCGAGTCTGTGACGTTGAGTTTGTCTGAGCAGGAAACACAAGTGACAATGATTTACTGAAAACGTGGAGCTTCTGGCCGTTTGTGATTATTGATCTATTAATTTTTGACATTTACTTAGCTCCTCGTTGTGCGCACCCACATCGCCTGTAAAAAGATTTTAAAACGAGGTGAACTGCTCAGAATAACTAAATAAATAAATGACATTTCCCAAATTTTCACCTCAGGCTTTCCTATGCTGACGGATTTAAATTCTATTGAAATCAACGTGACTCTTTCACAAAGCGTGCAAAAGATCAGTCACCATAGCAAACGATCAGCTGTTTGCCGTAAGTGAATTAACCATCATTATCTGAGTCTGCACTTGAGCTAAGTGCTAACATCAGCACGCTAACATGCTCACCTGCTAAACATCAGCATAATTAGCATTGTGAGCTGATGGGAATGTCATTAGCTTTGCGACTACACACTGAGGTGTGACGGAGCCAAAGGTCATCACAGTGGTCTTTACATGCGCACAGACACTGTCTGTAATCCAAGCAGAGCTCCTCCTCTTCTTCTCCATCCTTTCAGAAGGTTTAATTGAAGTTTTCCTCCATCAGCCTGACAGCCAGTTAGCCGCCCCCCGTCATGGCAACCAAAAGCAGTAAGTTGGTGCTGCACAAAGCGGCCGTAGCTGTTGAATGCGCACAGCTGGTTCCCTGCTCTCAGGACAACCTCTTGAGGCGTGAAGTTTGCCTCAAGCGAATCCAGGTCATCATCACGCTTTCAGCTGCAGTCTTGTCTGGGCTATTTTTTTTTCTAGGGGAGGTTGTGCTGAAGGTGTTGGGAGGATGAGGAACTCTGATGGTGTGTGGAGCTGCTTTCTTATATGAATTTGAATGCACAGCTCCATAAAGATTTCTTAACCGTACAATTTATCAAAAATCAATAATGTATTTTATTTCACCGGGAAAACCGGCAGACTTTTACGACTAACGTATAGCCTTCTAATTATCGCGTTAATCCAACCTTCCGTTCAGCAACTGTAACTCACAAATTATGAAAGAATTGCACAATAAGGACGTGTAAAAAGTCAATTCATGCCATTTAAAGTCTTTTTGATACCAGTTTACAACAAACACCACTTTTATGCAAATCTGTTCAGTAACCTAAAAAAACCATCTGATTCGCATGGAAACCACTTTTCGTTTTAACCGTGTTAATATACTGTGTTGTGCGTTGTGTCCTTCCTGTATGTGCTTAAAAGCCACATTCCTGTCCAAACACTGAAACGGTAAACGTTGTAAATCTCAGTGGCTAATCACGTTCTGCCTGCAGGTATCACCGAAGTGTGTAAACTGGAGAGCAACGAGAACCTGAGGCTGACCCTGGACTCCATGCAGATGCCCACAGTGGAGTACAAGGAGATCAACATGGATGACTACAGTACGTGTCGGAGCCACGGTCGCGTTAAAAGCCCAACTCGCAAACCTTTTTAAAATGAAGCAGTTTGCATATGTTGATTAGCTCAAACAAAGACTTTGTTGTGAAGATTCTCCCCCCTCATAGTTTCTCAGTTTAATTATTTTGAGAGGCCTGACGAGGTGAAACTAATTAAGGAGTTTTTAGTTTCCGGTCTTGTTGATCGTCTTGCGACTCCAGCCGAGAATAACTTTTTTTTTTTACTATACATTGATGTTTTAATTATGATAAAATTTAGAAAGACACCAATCTGGCTTCGTCTAGCAACTGGCTATGATACTCTTCACTCCTCCATTTCATTCACATTCTCCACGGACGCAAATGTGTTGTTTTATTGAGGCACCAAGTTAATCAAATTAATTTCAGACAGAGTTATGAGAAGTTGACTTTCAACCATGACATCCCAACTTCCATAACCCTGTTTCTCAATGAAAGTGAAATTGTAGCGTATTTGCTGTATTGCGTTTTGGATGACAGTTGTTTTGTATCTGCATTACAGCCTTGTCGATGCAGATCCTCAAACCCGCCGGCTTCGTGGACACATCGCACTATCCGCTGCTCCTGCTTGTGTACGTATGCGCGCGTGCTTTCACACGCTTGTGTACAGGACATTTGGTGCACGTTAGCAGCGCCGACTCTTGTCCACGCAGCCCTGATTCCTCGGGCAGTTTTAAATCGTGCATATTAAAGATTTGTCCTCTGCACTGGCTTGGATGATAATCGCACTGCGAGTGAGGAAACGTTCCATCCCGTCCACCCTGTTCTTTCATTTCTTTTGATGTCTTTCAATCTGCAGCTCAATATTTTCAACGTTTGGCCCTTAGTCTGCACATTTCAGAAAAACATAATTCCACATGTGCTCATTTTCCCATCTAACGAAAGTGACCATGACTGTGCCACTTTAGCCTCGATCAACTTAAGGGTTTATTTCAAGACCTGTCGTCCTTTCAGTGTGCCGTTTGTTACTACAGGCCTTGAATATTCGGACTGTAAGCAGAAGGAGTCTATAAAAGATGTCAAATCCTTTATGGTTTTAGAACATGTCATGTGTGCTGCATGTTTCCGCTACTCTGTACTGCTGTCGCCAGCTCTCACGTACCCACAGTAAACAGCACACACCAAAAAACATCCCAAATATTGTTGAAAAGCAGTTTTCAGGAAACTCATGTCACAAGCTCATCATTTATATGCCACTTTTTAAATTTCATTTTGACACAAGAACAACAACAAAAAAACAGCCGTAAGACTTTAAGCAGGCTCGATTGCTGTGACATGGTTGGTTGTGTTTGTGCAGTGACGGGACACCTGGTGGCCAGATGGTGGCAGAGCAGTTTCACCTGGACTGGGCCACGGTGCTGGTGAGCAGCTTCGGCGCCATCGTGGTGCGCTGTGACGGGCGGGGCAGCGGCTTCCAGGGCACCAACCTGCTGCACCGCATCCAGAAGAAGCTGGGTGTGTTCGAGGAACAGGACCAGAAGGACGCGCTCGAGTAACGTGACGTTTTCATCTTAAACATTTTGCAGACAGTTACGCTTAGCTACAGGTGTAAACTGAAGTCTAAATAGAAATGCTCTTCCCAAATAGAACCAATGTTTTATCTTTTGCAGTTTTATTTTGAAAGAGCCCTATGTCGACAAAAGCAGAGTTGGAGCGTTTGGAAAGGTAAGAGTAGCCTCAGAGCCCTGAATGTCCAAAACTCTATTGTTTTGTTTGTCTGTGCAGTAACACGCATGTTTGTGTCGCACCTCAGGTGTACGGGGGCTACGTGACCAGCCTGTTGGTCAGCAGCGAGGAATCCCCCGTAAAGTGTGGCGCTGTCCTCTCGCCCATCACCGACTTTGAATTATATGGTAAGTTTGTTTGGTTGCAGAGATTTCTTTCATCCGCAACGAAAACTATGGTCTCTGTGTAATCATTCAGGCTCCGGCAGTGCTGCCGTAGAGAGTATTCAGCAGGATATAAACATTGCAAGTCTCGCACCTTTCTCCTGACTTATTTCTCCGGTGACTCTGTGTGTGCGTGACGAGATGCGCTTGTTCACCCTGCCAGCGTGATGTCGCAGATGCACCTAGAACCCAATCATAACGGTGCCAGACACAGTTGCACCAGCCTCGCCTCGGCTACCACAGGAGTGAAATGTGTGAAATGTAGAGTGGTGTGCGTCGGGAGGGGCGGAGGACGAGAGACGGCGCTCTCGTAGCTGCATCGTGTCGGGAAACCGCAAATTAAGGAGGAGCTGGGGAGTCGCGGTGTGACTGATTTCCCGTCTATTTGATTTCTCTCGCTTTGCCAGAGGGGGGTTGAGAGACATGCCGTGACACTGTGTAAGTTTGGAATTGCAAATGAAGACAGTCCGCAAGTCTTCGAGACTAAAGAACATGTAGATGGGTGGATATATTTGAATATGGAGGACTTTTTCCCCTCAAACTGGCCAGAGAACAAGACAGAAATGACACCTCAATCTCATTAGAATTGTGATTTTGATGTCAAAGTCTTAATTGAAACCCTCTTTCCCCCGGCAGCCTCTGCATTTTCAGAGCGGTATCTTGGACTTCCAAAGCCTGATCCAAGGGTGTACATGGTAAGATTTGACTGCAATTGTTCCTGTGTCAAATTTCAGTTGTGATAATTACCGTAGTAACTCGTTTGATCTCACTCGTTGCCGTGTGCCTCATTACTCCTCAGATGGCAAATTTAGCGCACAGAGCATCTCAGTTCATGGACAAGAAGTTTCTCATTATCCATCCAACAGCTGATGGTAGGTCAAGGATTTTCAAAACTTTTTACGTGAAGCAAAAACATGCACCGTCTCAGACACTGTGGCGCATGTCTTCTTTATGTTTTCCCAGAAAAGGTCCATTTCCAGCACACGGCGAAATTCATCGCCCAGCTCATCAGCGAAAAGGCCAACTACACCTTACAGGTGACGTGGCTTCACTTTCACTCCTTTGAAATTACAACGGCTGCTGATCCAATTTCTCTGCTCGCCGGGTTCAGCTCTTCCCCAACCTTTTGGGAGCTTTGTGATCCCAGTGGGATGCCACAGCAGGCGGAGGATTAGCCCTCACAATGCCTTCAATTCCACATAATGAGATTATGAGACCTTCTTGGGCATCCTGCATTAACACCAGGACTAATCCAATTAAGATACAAAGTACTGCGGCTGAGTGTTCATCTGAGCTTATTACTCTGTGATAGACAGGTTACTGTGCATTAACCTGGTTTCTCCCAGCTCCAAGAGGTTTTAGGTCAACCCTTGTAAACATGATAACTGAGTTAGAATCTCTGTTACGCTCCTACTCCAGACTAAATTAATTAGTCAGCCCAAGAAAGAAGATTATTTCTTTATTTTCATTTTTATAACGATTTGAAATGAAATCCCCTTTTGGCTTTGAGCCTTTGGTTGGGCAAAACAAGACTTTGCCGTGGCCTCTGGCAGCGTGCAATGAGCAGTTTCTAACATTTTATCGACTAAACATCTAATAAAGTAAGAATCGACAGATTAAAATAATTATTAGTTGCCGTCCTAGACGCCTTACATGCTCCGAGATGAAATGGGCTACTGGCGGTGGTGGAAAATAATCAATAGTTCCTGTATAAAATAATTAGTTCCAGCTCAACCAACAGTAAAATGTAATATTATTGAGGTCATTGCTCTGCATTGAACAATGTCACTCTTGAGCGGTTTTACTTCTGATGAAGTATTTGTACAGCGTGGTATTGGCACTTTTATTTAAGTACACGATCTGAGCACTTCATCCACTCCTGGGTACAGGACATGTAACCATCTTAGTGTCGGTTCCCAATTGCAAATTTGGAATCGCCACACAAATATGACGGCAAAACGTACGTAATCTTTCCTTTCACCTATCAGTCATATTTTCAAGTGGTGTGTCTGTGACAGAAAATGTGTGCAAATGCCGCGTCTCACTCTTGTAAATCCTTTCCGCTTGCGTCTCAGATCTATCCAGATGAAGGCCACTTCATTCACAGTGAAGCAACAAGGCAGCACCTCAGCCAGTCCCTGGTGAACTTCTTCGAGGAATGCTTCCGGCTACCAGAAATAGTGTTTGAGGAGGCGCTGGAGGAGGAGAGCGAAGACGAGGGTTAGTTCGGCCTCCTGAGGCTCAGGTTCCCCAAATCCTTCCTTCCCATAAATTTCGCCTACCTGACCACCTCCATCCTGTCCCTGTGCCCACGCACTACACTGGCATACCGTCGTCCACAATATGCAACTCTCATCTGTCCTTGATCAGTCTGATTTGGTTCGCATGTTGGACCTGAGACTGCCTCGCCAGCAGACGACCACCTATTCCTACATCCACCCCTCCCACCTTCTGCCCCGAAGCGGCCCGCCAGGGAGCCAACAAAGACTGAAGACCTGACATGTTTTTTGGAATATACTGATGGATTTGACAGGAAGTAGTCTCTCTCACAGCAGGATGGACCAGCTCCTCGAGAGCAGGCGTCAGCTCTCACAGACTTTCAAGCTGTGAGGAGAAAGGGACACCTTATAGCACATAACTCGTGGGCTTGTATATTCATGAAAATCAGACGGCCGGTGAGAAACGCTGGCTGGCTGGAATTGTGCGGCTCCAGGAAATGTCACTATTTTTGAAGTTGTGAAGAACTTTCATGTTGGACTGTGGTTGTCTGTTGTTCTTACAGTATGTAAAATAGCACACAAACATTCACTCGGCCATTACGGATGTGTTTTCTTTCAGTATTTCATGTTTGCCCCCCCCTCGGCCCGTCACGTTGGTTTCATCTCATGGCCTGGTTTTATGTAATTCAGTGACACCGACAGAATTCTCTAACTGGCAAAAAAATAAATAAATCTGAGACCCATTTTATCAAAGTGTTTTTAGCATCAACTTGTTTTAGTCACCGTGCCTTACTTTGTCAGAAGACACCCTGCTGTGGGATCGCATTTTTGACCTACGAGGCAAATTTTATAAGAACGGTTTGACATCTTAAGATATAAGCTTATTTGCTTTCTTGTCAAGAGTTAGAAGTAAAAATTATTAAAATAAAGTTTAAGAGCTATCAGCGGCTAACACAATTTCGCAGAAAGTCTATCCATTAATGCCCAGTGACATTAAACAAAGTTAAAATGTACAGAATCTGCATGCATCATTGCTTATAAGACTTTTAAGAACGGTAGGTAAAGAAAATGTCTAACGAGTGCAGAAACTGCAGCGTGCCACGTCACTCTGAGGGCAAGAAGCCGTTAGGATTAGTGATTAGAAATTATGCATTTGTATATAGGGAGGGAAAATCTGTTGGCCTCAAATGAAATGATGAGTTCTTCAGGCACCAGTTTAATTTAATTTTAATGGCCATTTGTGTTACGTTTCAGTGCATGTTAACAGGTTATGTGCAGCAGCACTAGCCCCGATAGTTCAGCTCCACGTGGTCATTTTGACATCTTGAATGTTCCTTACTGGATTGCATAAATTACATTTCCAGTAGTATTGTGATTGAGATCCCAGTCTCGTCAGCTTGGTGTGTAAATGTTACTCAAATATCATTTAATTATAAAAAAAATGAATATTACCTGAGTGTTGTTTGTGCATAAAGCATTTTGGAAGTTACACTTGACTATTCATTTCTGTTCTCCTGTTGCTGTCCTTTGATTAGAGCTGAAAGTCGACTTCATCAACGGCGAACTTTCTTGTTAGTGGCTGAGGACCTTTTCAACACGCTCAACTCTGTAATCGAAAGCATAGAAGGAGCTTAATGTCAGATTGTGGCATGAAGGTAAATGGTAGAATAAAAAAAAAGATAATTTATCAGCCTTCAGTCTTTTTTTTTTTCTTGGCAGTGGAATAAGCAGAAAACAGAACAATGACATGTTATCACTGTATAAAACTGTTATACGCCTAGCAGACACACTCGTGCTCATTTGGGAGTCATGTGACTGGTTGAATGTAAGTCCAACAGTTACTCTGCTTTAGTCTCCAATAAATCCTGACAGTAATATTTTGGCTCTTTAGTTGCAAGTTCATCGCTACGAGCGACCCTTTTTTTTTTGGAGAGGTAGAGGAAAGCAACAAATACATATTATACATTTAGCTACCAGCAGTATACAAACATTAATGCATCATAATTAGAATCCAATAAAATCACTATGTATTGTTGGGTCTGATGTTTCTTCACCTGTGAACAATTGTATTAACTGCTGTGGCAATATATATATTATATTTGAGGTTCTACATGAATGACAATCACACAACACCGACATTCACTGATTATTTTCAATTACCTGCATTCCCGAGTCACGTGACTGACACAGCCAATCAGAAGTAATAGAGTTGCTCGTAGCCACCCTTAGGCCCAGTGTAAACGGGACTGTAGTTGTATATCAGCGCTTTGCTCTCCCCCTCCTCTGACTCAAACCTGTGCAAGCTCTTCCTGGCTGTAAGGAGAGACATCAATGCTGGATTTACAGACCACAAATGCTTCCATCATACAGCCGCTGACTATTTAACCCCCAGGCATCACTTTAATTAAATAACAGCAGTGACATCAAGTAATCAAACTGGCATTTAAAGGGTTAAAACTTTAAAAATGATTGAATGTTTGGTAGTTTTGAACAGGGCGGAAGTTGTTTAAGGTTTTTATAGCGGTTTTTAAGAAGTGGACATTTTTGTCCTTAGTTATTCAAGAGGGTAGCAAATTTGTTTCACAGTGTTCTATTGGTCCATTAAATTTTAAATTTGAATTCCAAAATATGTCAATAGAGAGAGAGACTTTCTTACGAAAAATTGTGCCATTTGCACTAACACAGCCAAAATGACAGCCAGATGAAAAGGAAAAAATGTCCATAGTGATGCCTGAGGGTTAATTGAAACAACCAAAAATAACAGTGTGTGTACCTTCGCTGACAAAGAACTCGGCCATGTAGAAGGTGGTCCTGACTGCCGATGGAGAGTGTGGAATGTAAGGCTTCGTCCACTCAAATGCATTTTTCTCCGGATGCCACTGTGTCCCATAAATTGGGTAATGGTACGCTGCCGGGGGTTGTAAGGGAAGAGCGAGTACTCATTAAAACAGCTGCACTCAGTATTAGTTTGCTGTAAACATCTACAGATAAGACTGACGCTGCATTCTAACTACCTTCCACCGTTGACACAAACTCTGTTTGTCCATCCGTGTTTGTGGAGAGAACTTTGTAAAACTTCTTCAGCTCCTCGTTTGTGTTATACGTCTGAAAGAAACGGAGAGGTCAGTCACAACGTACTCAATTAAACGACACCCTGCTTTCTACGTTCTTAGAGAAGCCACAGGGGAGAAGGCTCATATACCAACAGAAACCAGTAATATCGGCATACTCTGGCAGTGCTGCACTCCTTATTATACATGCTGTGGGTAATGAAGCCTTTTCTTATAATAACAACAATAATAATGAACTAGAAATGTAAAATTCGGTGTAAATTCTGTGTGTGCCTGAAGCGCGTGACCCTAGGCCCCCGCCCCAGAACGTGTCCGTCAGTCTCTGTCTACTGTGTACTGAGATTAAAGTCACAATTCCGAGACACTTCTTAAACCGTTTTCTCACTTATTTAAAATACATGTCACACAATGTGGATGTGAACCAGCTTGCTTCCAGTCTTCACTGTTCAAAACAAAGCTGAGCACATTATTTTAATGGTTATCCATCAATCTGCCAATTAGCAATCAAACTGTCTCCAGAATGTCAAATTAGTTTCCCAAAAACTTAACGATCTTTGTGCTCGAAAGGATACCTTGAGATACCTTTTTTATGAAATTCTATGAAGTTTTTATGAGGTAATATGAATTTTTTTACAACATAGTATACTATTGAGTTTTTATTGACGTACTTTGATGTTTTCTACAACATACTGTACTATGACGTTTTTATGAAGGTGTGAAGTTTTATGATGTAATATGAATTTTTTTATGACGCAATATGAAGATTGTTACGACATGCTATACTATGAAGTTTTTATTATGTAATGAATTTTATTACGACATGCTATACTATGAAGTTTTCGTTTAAAACTTCAGACCTTCATAAAAAACGTCATAGTATAGTACTTCGTAAAAAACTTCATACAGTACGTCATAAAAAACTTCATAGTATAGTATGTCGTAAAAAATTCATATTACGTCATAAAACTTCATAGTATAGTATGTCATAAAAAACTTCATATTACGTCATAAAAAACGTCATAGTATATATAGTATGTCATAAAAAAATTAATATTACGTCATAAAAACTTCATAGTATAGTATGTTGTAAAAAACATCAAAGTACATCATAAAAAACATAATATAGTATGTCGCAAAAAACATTGTATAGTAATTTGTAAAAAACTTCATAGTAAAGTATGTCATAAGAATCTTCATAGAATTTCATAGAAAATGTGATAGTATACCCAAAGTGGGAATCGTACGACTAGACCATCGAGCCACGACAAGCATTATCTCTTTTCAAGCAAAGACTCAGGTTTCATTACTGTTTGATTACAATAAGATCACCTTTGGAAAGAAAATGGAGAGTGGTGTCAGAACCCTCAAGCTTTTGTATGGAAGGGCTCGTCCGGGAATTGGACCCAGGACCTCTCACACCCTAAGCGAGAATCAAGCAAGTGCTTGAAAAGATACCTTGGGATACCTTGAAGAGATACCTTGAAAGTGCTTGAAAGGATACCTTGAAAGTACCTTAGGATACCTTGAAAGTACCTTAGGATACCTTGAAAGTGCTTGGAAATACCTTGAAAGTGCTTGGAAATACCTTGAAAGGATACCTTGCGATACCTTGAAAGTACTTGAAAGGATACCTTGACAGGATACTTTGAAAGTGCTTGAATGGATACCTTGAAAGTGCTTGAATGGATACCTTGAAAGTGCTTGAATGGATACCTTGAAAGTGTTTGGGATAGCTTGAAAGTGCTTGAAAGGATAGGTCCTGGGCGAATAGTACAGCGTGCCTTGACCTACCGCACTTCAGGCACACAATGACGTACCAAAACTGCCAAACTCCACTTGTGAGAGTTTTCTGTCAGCGGCTCAGAAGCCAGAGATTCCATGAGTTCCGCTGGGAAACCTCCAAACATCCTGCTGCCGTTGGTTTCTGGAAACGGGTCATGACATTATGATCATTAATAACAAAACATGTTTTTTTTACAAGATATTTAAGGTTAATGTAAAGACAAATGCAGATAATCCAGTATTTAGAAATTATTATCTTCATTATTAGATTATAAAAATACTCTTCAAAAGTTATCTGAAGCTGGATTTTCAGAGCTGCGGATTTAAATTTTAAGAGTTCTCTCATTGATGAGCAATCAAGAGTACATCTATTAAGACAAAGCCATACCATTAGTGAAGTTCAGAGGCAACGGCACACCGCTTGTATTAGTATAGGACAGTATTGTCTTTGCACTCGTCAAAAACGCCAGCTGCTCAAATCCAAGACAGGTGCCCCACACAGGAAAATAGTCGCCTCTCTTGTTTGCCTGAAACGCCACATACAGTATTGCAGCATAATCCAGCATCAACACACTGAAACCTGGTTACTAGTATTTTATGTTTTTACCTCAATAGCAAGCTCATAGAAGATTTTTGCTGCCCTTTGATAACCGGATGAGATGATGCTAACACCGCCGCCTGGGTAAAGGATCCTGTTAACACACAGCACGCAGGGCCCGAGTCACGGTTTGCAAAGAAATCAAAGAGGTCATGAACAAAATCTTTTGTACCTTTCATCAAAGAAGACGTACAAAATAATGAAACCGTACATTTTTTTATACGCTTGTGGCCCTCAGACGCGTTCATTCAACTCAATTTGACGTGTTTCGAGGCCACATTATACTTGTAAGTTTGCAATAGATGCACCAAGTATTCAGCTGGTGCCGACTATATAGCTTCTTTGTACCTATGCAAGTAGCCTAATGGTGCCTTGAAATGTTGCTAACAAAAGGTGAGTGTATAATGTTTTTAACCTCACTTATTAGTTATTTATCTGCCATTGTAATTAACATTTATAGTAGCTGCTGCATCGCTGTTAAATATAGTTGAAATATGTAACGTGGCAAAGGAAGAAGTCCTGTCCTGTCGACATGGGCAATAAATAGTGCAGGGGATACTTGCTTCATAACAACGGCCGAGCATTATATCCTCTGCAGTGCTTTAATGGCATCATAACATTTATCATACAGGAAAATACTTTCCCCAAACATATCGATCGTATAGAGGCTGAATTGGTTAAAACACAATTTACCCATTAATGGATCTGAACAGTGCGATGTGCTCCTCCAGTGTCTGGTTAATCCTGTAGGAAAGACAAGGGGAGGCTAAAGGTCTCAGTTCAAACACACATGGCGTGTAAGCAGGAGGAATGGCACTGATGCTAGTTAGCTGCTAGCTAGCTAACAACTCACATGACGGGCACAACCCTCGCTCCTGCCGACTCCAGGAACTTCACATAGGAGGCAGCGATGTAAGCGGTTTGACTCGGTTTTGGCGAGTCAACCTCTTGAGCCAGCACACCTTTTAAAAGAAAAGCACCACCACTTCATTTCCAAACCATATAACAGCACGGTTAGCAAGTCGGGGCCTTTAGCCTTACGCTGTCGCGTTAGCTTTAGCACGTAACGTTGCCGGAAATGGTGTGTTAATAAAACTTACCGATAATGGGTCTGTCATTGCTCCTGGCGGCGGAATAAAACGCCAGACACGAAAGAGAAATGCAAAACAATAACAAGTTCATTTTTCTAAAGGTAAAACATAATTCAGGACGTTCGCCTGTTACGTCGCCGTCCGCAACGCTTCTTCTTCGTCTACTTCCTCCTCTGTGTGTTTATTGGCGGGTCGCAGCCCAGTCAACGGTGCATACCGCCACCTACTGTATCGGAGTGTACAGAATCATGGCGTAATATCTGACTGTGATTAGTCCAAAAAACTAATGACCTCGTTTATCGACTTTTTGTTTTCCCACAAATAAACGAATAATTAACCAGCAGGATGCAAAGATATTCTGTGCGATATTTTCTGTGCTGTATCATTATTACCAATTAATTCTTATAAATGCTAAAATGGCCATTTTACTCCAGTTATATAGTATTTCCTTAATTGCTTCAGCACTAATGTAAAATACATATTTCCAAAAAAATATAAAGCTGTATTTTAACCATACAGTTTCCTCTTTTAACTTTTAAGCTGTTACACTTCTATAAGTCTACAACCGAGAACAGAAGTATTATCTTGGAAATATGTTCAGGTATTTCCAGAAAATATTCATCCGGTATTTCTGGATCTGCAATAAATGTTTAAACACCTGCAGCAACAATTCATGAGATACATTACAAGCAAAACAGATGTAAACATTTATTTTTTTAACACTCATTTTATTCAAAGATTATTTCTTTCTTTCCTACTTCGCTAGTCTTGGGGGGGATATAATGATCCTGAGCTATAGCTAAGTTTGTTTGCTTATGTTCAGTATATACATCTGATGTGAAAATCCGACATATTACAGCTGGAACCCACCTCATAATACACTGTAAAAACATGCTTATTTCACACTGAGCTATACCACTCCATGTATGCAATCGGATCTTTTAAAAATATTGCCCCTTTTTATGTTGTGTGCATGCTTTACTTTAATTAATGTTCAACCTTAAAACAGTAAGTCATTCAACACTGAATCAATGACATATTGCTGTCTGGTGCATTTCTACTGATTGTGTTGAACTTACCATACGACAGTACACATTACCATGCTACGCCACATCATATGCTACAGTTCAATACAGGTGTTCAGCACTTTGAATGAACCGCGCCTCAGCTAACGACATCACATCCAGTCTGATCGGTGACTGTAAGGCGGTTTGTGTCTACACCAGCAGAAGCCAGTTTATCGTGCAACTGGTTGATGATGTCCTCAGTCAACAACCGAGTGCGCGCCAGCATCCAGGCGAAGTCGATGTGGAAAAGGCCAAAGTAGTCGGAACACGAGTAAACCAGAGCATATGACTGGTAGTCTGTGGAGAGTACCCAGTAGGGAGCATCTGGAACACCTGGATACAGATATGGACGGTGTAAAGTAGAATAGTGTAGTATAAAAGTAAAACATACTAGCTAAATCCACAGTATAATTACCTTTAAAGAAGCTGACAGCCAGAACAGCAGGTTGAGATGAGTTTTTCACTGTGGCAACACCCTCAATTGAATTGATCTTCCCATTAGAGCTGTGCAGAGAGGAAAAGGCACAACTTATGTAAATAACTTGAATGGTGTAAGAAATGCAAATCCATCCCTATGCAGGGTGAAGGCTGATGGTTCCTCCCAGCAAGCAGTGCACACATGAACGTAGGCAACGTTTAGCCAAATAAAAATGTGGGAAACATTGTTTTTCCTCAGGCAGCAGGGCGGTTAAATGCTTACAGCAGCTCTGTGTTGCGAACATTGACCGTCCCATCAGTGAGAGGACTGTATGTAGCCTGGTTACATTTTCCTCTCTCAAACATAGCTGGCAGCTTCTCTATTTCATACCAGGTGCCCATATACTAGAAGGAGGAGAAGAGCACAGAGTTTGTTAACGAGTCCACGTTTTAATGGCATCTCCTTCAGTTCGACACTAAACCTCTACCTGTCAACTCAAAAGGCTTAAATATCAAATACGCAGGATTGGCAACACTATAAACTAAATCAATACACACGTGACAAAAGCCCTCAGAATGGATCTTGATAATATTCAGTCAATACCTTACCTTTGTAACATTGAAGTCCTCTTGAACAGACGGCTGGGGACAATTCCCCCGGTGGAAAGACTGACCGTCGGCTGCTGCAACAGTCAGGAGGTGCACAAACAGGACCTGCACATCAAGGTTAGAATAGTTAAAGAGCACGATAGTAAACCACATTAATGTATTGCATATTACACATGTTGTGTCATTAAATGAAAAACTGCTTACAGTACCTGGAGTGGCCTCATGTCCAAGTGTTCCGATGTGAAGGACAACCTCGAAAAGACTACTACTGCTCTACAAAACCTGTCTGAGAGCTACTTGGCATGGAAAGAAAAAACATCCCCCAAAAAAAACAGACCTTTGGAAGGTAAATGTGTTTGAAGAGCTGTATTTGGATACGGACTACAAAACCTTTAACCTTCAGAACAGGAATTATCGAATAATCTCATTCAGTAAGTTACAAAGGTACACAGTATAGTATGCTACTAAGGTGGCTATAGCACCCTTATTTCCATCAACCCATAGATTACTTTTTAGTCAACATATATAAAAAAAATACTGATAAATACCAACTTCAAGTTAGCGGTGTTGAGTGAAACCATAAATGGAATTCTGCACCAAAACCACATTTTGAATGTCAAACGTTCAGCCTATGTAGGCTTTAATGGTGGCTCTGAGAAGTTTGTGGCTAACAGCAGACGTAGCTAATATTTTACCAGTTATAATGGATTCAAACAGTTGTCCAATTATGCTGTTTAGAAAAACAACCCATTCCTCTGAAAGATTACGGTAATGTAGTGCTTGCATTTTGCTGAAACAGACCGAGGAAAGAAAGAATAAATCAAAATGTTTTTGTCTCCGTGTCTCTCTCCATACTGCTGAAAGGTTCAAACTAGAGCCCAGTAGGTATATTTACATGGCCTAGATTTTTAGCTTCTCACAGATGCATGGGTGTATACTGTATGTTGGCCGGTAAGCACCACAACATTTCAAAAAATAAATACCAAAGATTGGTTTAATGCAATTTATATTAAATAAGCACCATAATTGATTTCTTTTGGGCAACGGAACAAGCTGTACTCTTTATTATCACCGTATAAGTTTGTTGTGGCTAACGTGTTAGCAAACAGCTGCCTGCTCACACTTCCAGCAGACACAGAGCAACATTAGCATTCATTCTTTTTATATATTTTCAAAATCTACATATTCCAAAATACTATCCGATTCAACATTTAGCACATTGAAATGCATGTCCCCACCATTACAAATGACGACAGAATTAATTAACATTAGTGCTTCTCTGTTCACTGAACATTTTGCAGCATTGCACTCAGAGGCATTTGCAGTTATTTTGTGCACTGAAATGAAAATGAAATAACAACATGTCATGAAAAGAGAAAACTTTATTCAACAAAGCACCAATATTTATACAGAAACATGTGCTCTCACTTTTTCCCTTGAAATTATAATTTTTTTTTGTATTCTTTTGTTTTATCCTGCATGAAAACATTTAGCTCGTTTCGTTTGCATCTCTACACTAGGTGGAAAATTTGTTCAGACTGTTCAACATTCTTCAAAAATCTATAAAAAAAAAACCAAAAAAAACAAAGCTGTACAAAAAATAGCAAGAATTGAGAAGAAACAGTCATTTGACAAACAAACGATAAATTACATTCTTAAATTTACTCATCTGATTTCATGTTATGTGCTGTGACGGTATAAATAAATCATTGAAGTTAAATTAAATAGCCTATTGAGAGTCAGAGCTGCTACGGAGTGAGATCACCAAGGTGTATGAAAAGACCTTCAAGGATGAAAATGTTTTTTTAAAATAAAGTACAGTGCATCAAAAATGACTTTGGTGGCAACACTGGCTGTGTGGTCATACGGCTGCTGGGCGACGGACTCCTGTATTTAAGTTAGGGAAACAAACTCCTTGCTCTTAAAACACTGAGGAAACTTTAACAGATTTTGTTGAAGCTGTTAAATCTCACCATGACAACCTGCAAACAAAACAGTATGAGTCACCCTTTATGTTTCCATCACTGAAGTCTTTTAAAATCTATAATTTGTAACAAAACAAAACAAAAAAAACCAAACCAAAAAAAAAACTGCCACGTTTCAGGACACGGGCAGATTCCTGCAGCTTCGGTCTCTACGTTCAGTCTGTGGAACAACAAAAAGAACAATAAACTTGAAAAAAGACTATGCGGGGAAAATCCATTTAACATGTGTGATTCTTGTAAAGTGACACAGATCGACGTGTCTTGTTCCAAATGAGTCCACGTCGATTGAATCAAAAGGTTGAAAGGTGCTGCGTGTATCATTTTAACATTAGTAAATCATTACCACATTCTCTCTCAGATGTTAGCGTTATCATGAATAAGCGCACGAAGACTGACCGCTACCATCAGCCTCTGTGTTGCATTTTACATTATGTGCCACCAGGCTGAATATAAGGGGGAATCGTCTGGATTGCAAACACAAAAGGGACATTTCCTTCGAGGCGCAAATTTGGATCTCAACAAATCCACAAAATGATTCCAGTTCCACAGCGAGGCATCCAGTTCACGTTAGCTTACAAGCTAAGCGGTTGTCAAGAGGTTGTTACTGCCTCTTAACAATCTTCTCGGTCCTCAGGAAGAACACAGAGCGGCATCAGAAGAGGGAGGAGAAAGGTGAGTAGGGACATCCTCCTTTGTGAAAGACAGGGTGTGAAGATGGTCCTCAAAATGCTACACGTGGCACCAAAGATGTGCTGAAAACAACATCCTGTTCTAAGAAAGGCACTCAAATCCTTTCCCCGAGTGTTTAACATTTACGGTGGCCAGGACGGGTTCCTCGGTGGAGTGGTATGGGGGGAGGGGGGGATTTAAGGGTTTTTGTGGGTCTCGATACAAAGAACAACGAACTGGTTGGAACAGCTCCGCGTCTGCTGGCCGAGGAGCAGACCTGAGGTCAGGCTCGATGACTGGCCCATGACGGACACGTGGTCCGCTCGCCACGTCTCACAGTGTTTGTCCACCACTCGGAGACCCCTGCTGGTGGAGCCGTGCCAGATGCTCTTCCGAGGCCTGACAGAAGGTATCAAAAGAAAATATCAAAATAATTTATCAGACAGACAGACAGACACAAGGGCACAAACAAGTAGAGACGTTTACTGACCAGAAGGGGTCAGCTAAAACATCCCGGCCGTCAAAGGAGTAGATGGGTATCCTGGCATCCACTGGCCCGCCGTCGGCATTGAAAATCGACCGCCAGTTCCTAAACATCACGTCTCCCTAAAGAAAAGACACATAGTGGGTTAGGTGCTTTGTGCGTAGAGGGTTCCTGCATGATAAATATTTAGTGTAAAGAGTTGTTTGACAGCAACAGTAACAGCGGGGCAGCACACCCACCCTGAGGTTGGTAACTGGCAGAGTTTCCCGGAAGCCAGGATAGACCACGTGGACCAGGTCTTGCCTGTGGGAAGAAATGAAGGCGCGGTAGTTTGGCGCCAAGCCCATCGCCTTGGCTTGCTCGTAGCACATCCGGTCAGCCGTGTCGAGCCCCATCATGTCCCCTGAGTGGGGCTGGTTCAAAGCCACAAGGTTGAGCTGGAGGGAGAGGAAGCGCCACATCAGCGTTAGCCAAGGACAACCAAAAAACAAAACACATTCGGTATGTATTTGTGAGTAAAATAAAGAAAACTATGCTGTAAAAACCATCGAAAATATTAATCTCCTTAATTTACATGTTTCATAGCATCCCTCACCAAATTCAGTAGAACACTCCAGCATAAAGAGTAAAATCAAGCCAGTTATGCTATCTAAAATAAGTCTTACTGTCACTCACCCTTTCTGTAACTGAACGTATTCGTTCCATCGTGTCTCCTCTGATCTGATATGCAACTCGAGGCTGAATGAATAGTTGGAGGCAGAAGTTAAATGGATAAATAATGCACATACAGTACAACATTCCACAGTAGCATTTCTTTTACTGAGCAAAAAGCCATGAAAATAAGCAATAAGTACCTCGTCTTGTGGAATAATGTTATTGGAGAGGTAGATCAGATTACCAAGCTGTGGAGGCAAAACACAGAAAAGAGTGCAAATTAGATTCAACATGTTGTGTTATTTGAGCTCATGTTGCCCTTACAGCAACCAGTGCACTCATGTTCTTGCATTTTTGATGAGAAAATACATCATTAATTAAAGTTAAATGAAAAATGACTGTACAAGCTTTGCACTTGTACAACCATTCATGAAATGCTCTTGATTTCTTTCAATCAATAAAGTGCATTTGGTCCAATACAGCTGTACGCTGGTTGATTAATCATTGATCATCTTCTCAAATAGAGAGGCCATTTGGCCTTCAAAAATCTTGCCAGTAACCATGGTGATAGAGGGGTGCTGATTCACCGCCAGTGAATAAGTCACAAAAATCAGATCAGATGTGCTCCAGGAATCATTCCTGAAATGACATATGTTCCCAGGCCCGTCAAATTTTTATATCAGGAATAGTTTTAGACAGAAACTCACTCAATGCTTCGCTGACCAAGAAAAGGTCCAAGCAATAAACAGCCTCATTGTGTGACTGAAGTGCGGTAGCACGAGGTATCCCAAGGTATCCTTTCAAGCACTTTCAAGGTATCCCAAGCACTTTCAAGGTATCCTTTCAAGCACTTTCAAGGTATCCTTTCAAGGTATCCCAAGCACTTTCATGTATCCCTTCAAGGTATCCTTTCAAGCACTTTCAAGATATCCTTTCAAGCACTTTCAAGGTATCCTTTCAAGCACTTTCAAGGTATCCCAAGGTACCCTTTGAAGCACTTTCAAGGTACCCTTTCAAGGACTTTCAAGGTATCCTTTCAAGCACTTTCAAGGTATCCCATGGTATCCTTTCAAGCACTTTCAAGGTATCCTCTCAAGGTATCCTTTCAAGGTATCCTCTCAAGGTATCCTTTCAAGCACTTTCAAGGTATCCTTTCAAGCACTTTCAAGGTATCCCAAAATATCATTTCAAGCACTTTCCGTGTGTTTCAGCAGGTAAGAAGACAATGTCATCTCATGACACATGCTGGCCAAGTTTTGACTCCTCACACTAATGCTGCAGCCGTCCTGCCTGGGAATATTAAAACTAAATGTCAGCTGCAGGCCTCGATGTGACCCCAAACCTTTATGGCCCGATTTGTGCATCTGGACAGTTCAATGTAAATGTAATCCAGTTAAAGCATTGTTAATGAAAGGAGGTGATCACAAAAAATGTCAAGTTCTGTGTATTTAACAGTATTTCTTTTCTCAAACAACTAAGAATGACTAACACATTGGGTGTGCATCCCTTCCTTCTAAATATCCGTAGCTTGGTTTTTGTTTAATATCTGTAATCAACGTGGAAATTAATCAGCGCTTTTTATCTGAATTCACTCATTCGAGGTTCATTTCAGGCGTCAAAGCAGCTTGCACATTCAATTCTCTGAAATGCAACTGATTGTTGGACCCTTTCCTCCTCTGTTTCCCCTGATGACTCAGTCTGCAGCTTATAAAAGTAAATCAACTTATTATTTTGCACAGACGTCTGGAGTGACCCAGTGATAATGTTGGAAATGATTAGAAAATGTGACACTATCTCAGCATCGTTACAAACACAACGTACTGTTAGAGGTTGCAGAGTGATGCATCATATGTTTGGTTACAGAAACTAGTGACGGTATGATTTGTCTCATCCACCTTGGAAAAAAAAGAAGAAACATTGCAAAACCACACCATATTTATTTTAATTCAGATTTGGCATTATATTAAGTGTGGCATATACCCTGACAATTGACTTTTTTTTTCTCCTTCCAGTTGCTGTGACATTACTGTGTCCTACTCTTTAGGTTTTAGGCTCTTTAAGTTTAGTAGACAGGAAGGATACTCCCAGTGATCTCACACACACACAAAGGCTTTTCTGAGATGAAAACAATCTCAGATACTCTGGAAACAGTCATTGTAAAAAAAGTGCTTAAAATTAAGTTTATTTAATGAAACATATATGTGCAGTGACATTAAAGCTCTTTTTAAGACATCCAAATTTACATTCAATTCATTTTGCATATCCTGTATATACTATACTTTAAATACTCTTTCCATTGTCGCAGCCTTAAATAAATAAAAGGCACTTTTCCAAATTATTCATTTATTCCTGATATTAAAACCATATGGTTACTATTTACTGTACTAATATACAGTATCTTTTTTAGGGTTATGTGATTTGCTTTTCCTTATGAAGAAACTAAAATGCACTACAAAATATTTATAGCTGCTGAACACTCAAGCACTTTGTGTTTAAAATATTTGCCACAATTTTGTGGAGTTCAAATGGGATCAGCTGTGCACGATAACAACAGGTGGCTGAACATATTAAAGCCATTATTTGAGTAGAAGGCGAAACACACAGGTATGCAATCATTTAAGTAAAAAAAATTGAAGACAGCACAGTAGCACTTTTTAATAAGGCTAGTCGAAACGTTTAATTACTTTTTACAGCTTGTGTCTGCCCACTGCAAGCTAAGTTGCAACGTAATATGCTTTAAATCACACTACAAAATAAAAATATTACTACATCTTGTCAGAGCACCCGAGGAATGATGGACATTACCTGGGAATGTTTCAGTAGGTAGCTTTATGAGAGAATCTGAGGAAAAACTAAGGCTGTGTGTGGCTTCTTCCAAGAGAGACACTCGTACACAAAACCGAATGTAATTGCTTCCAATGAGGTTTACAATTCACAATCAACATGTTGTACATCTAATACAGCATATTATAACTACAGACTACAGTGTGTGGAATGTGCTAGGAGCTATCGGACGGGTTTTCATCTTCACTACAAATCTTTACTTTATATATGGGAGGTGGATCACAGTCTTGATTTCAAGGCTATTGTGCAAAAGCATCGAGTTCATGTATGTAACCTGTCCAACAAGAACCAGAGAGATAACAAACATAAAGGGTTACACAGATGTGGTGCGTAAAACAGTGCTTAGGAATGCAATGGCTGAAGCTGGTTGGGATTTTATTGGTGGTCTTGATACATCCTTGATGATCTGGAGATACATCCACGTGGAGAAAAGCCTGGGTTAAAGGGCAAAACAAAAGGTGTGAGATATTTGAGGTGGAGAGTACAGGTGTCCCACATGATAGATAAGATAATAAGGCTGAAAATACCTCTTTTTCTGCTTCTAAAACTTGTCGTCAGTGTCTGCTGCTGCATTGAAACCATTCACAGAGTCCTGCAAAAAGGAAGGGGGAGAAGGTAGACGGCACGAAAACACCAGACCAAATAAGGAATGAGGCGTTTGTTTTTGCGTAACGTGAAGATAATATTAAACTCTGAGGTCACCAGCCACAGTGAAACACTCCCTTTCTGCCCCTTTCCAGTCTTTGAAGTGCAGTAAAGTTAAGGTCAACTTTGTGGGAAACAACAAAAACACCGGAAAACATGACAAGACATTCATTCATTAACCAGACTACTTATCCCGAAGGGTCGCGGGGGGGTTAATGGACAACCGCACTACCCCCTCAGCCACAGCCACCCCTATGACAAGACATATCCCTTCAAATGGAAAATTTTTTTTTTTCCCCTTCACACTTTTGTTTTGTTCCAAACACCAACATGAATAACGTGAAACTACATGGCTGGAAACAAACAAAAGGCAGAAAAAGCTTATTGAATGAGTCAAAAATAGCTGATCGCACCAATTAATAATACACTTAGTAAAAAGGTTTACTTGCATATCTTCCATTCGCTTTTAGATTCTTGGTTTTCCTATTTTTGCAGGCCTTGGCACACATTTAAACATTTACCTATTCCCTAATTTCTCGCTTTCCTCCTCCTTCCACTTTTCCTAATGCATATAAGTTAATGAGATGGGCGTGTCCACATATGTCCAGAGCAGGAATTGATCCAGGGTTTGTATATGAAGGATCAACATTATGATAAGTGGCAAGTGCAGTTTAGTTTTAACGAAAGTTAGCTTCAGCTCAGTAGCTAACTGTAAAGGCTGGTGCTTAGCATGTTTAGCTACCAGGGTTGTGGGCTAAGACACAGACGTCTCGTTTGACAAACACACACAGAAAACAAAGGAGTTCAAAAAACTAAAATGCGAAAGTGAAAGATAAATAGAATAAGATTAGTTCAATTTTAATTGATTTAACTAACTGGTAGGAGGTTACTGGAAACATATAAAGCTTTACAGTATATGTCTTTTAACACATATAGAGCTTTATATGTCTTTTATCAATTAACTAGCAATATTACTTATTGATGTATTTGGTTTTATTTTTGACTGACCTACATATGAATGTGCAGTATTTTGTTAACTAATTAAATTTTGCCTTTGAATTTAGTTCTTAAATGTTACTTTTATAAACTGATAACTAACTGTGATAGAAAATCTCTCAGGCTGACGTGATCGTGCTGAAGAAAGTCGGAGACCCAGGCGATTTCAAAAGAAGTAGTTACTGAAGCCAATTATCTGACTTTATCTCCCCAGCACGGCGTATTTGTACCGTCTATGAACCGTCCCCATAAAGAGCCCTTCCTCCCAGATATGACCTTTAATCTGCAACTAGCGACTGGCTCAACTAACACACACCTTAGGCTGCTCCGTCTTGATTCACGACTTTGCTATTGTTTTCCTTACGATAGTAACAATAAATGTATCTGACCTCGCAGAATGTTCTTCCTGACTAGATAGCGGCACTAGCCCTCTTGTCTTACTCTGTCTCCATGTCTGTGTCAGACAATCCTTGACACTAACAATCCCAATTGTTGTAAGACTCTTTATCCCATTTACTTTTTCCTCTATTTAAAACATCTTCAAACCTCTATGTTATACAGAAATATTCACAGAACTGACCTCGCCCTGTAGCAGCTCTGCCCCCTCAGACACCTCAGAGAATTGCATGCTGGGTAAAGTGGGGGGCTGGGACAAGCGAGCCAGTGGAGGGTTGCCCACGCTGTAAAGACGAGGTCGTTTAATCTGGTCTTGGCTGGACAGCGGAGTGAAGCTGTTTCGCCGGTGGAAAGCTGGCGGAACAGCATCCGTTACTTTATTCTGGTCAGTGAAAAACAGACAGACAATGTGATGATTAACATGTGTTGTTTTATACATGTGTTGTCCCCGTCCGTGTAAGTGACTGTGAGAAGGCAAAGAAAGCAAAATAACTACTGAGACAAACACCCATAAATATAAAGGACATTGTTATGCTGGTCTCAGCAGAGCAGACAGGATATTTCTCAGCCCATTTAACAAGAGGTTTTTCAGTAAATGTGATTATGTGTTAACACCCACTCTGTCTAGGACTCTTGGTTTTAACACTCGGCACTCATCAGTACAAACTCTACAACCAGGGAACAGATGAGCTGGCTCATTAGGAAATAAAGACAAAAGGCTCCTCAACACCGATTGATGAACTGCGTGTGATTGCTGTGCGAAAACAAGCCGCTAATGAACATTCAGTCTCTACAGTACATTAAAAGTTGCTATAATGAATATTTTTATATTTACAATGGCTCAAACGACCATGTGAACATGAAAGGGGCTTTTCGTAGTGACAAACCCACAGATTATCACTCGTCTCTCCATTTCCCCTCCATTCTACGTAGCTTTCTTTCAGCTCATTGTTTTGGCTTTACGGTGCACAACTTTACTGTTTTGGCTCACTCTCACCACTTTCATCAGGGCTGTTTACAGATGCAGGAAACTATTTTTGGCCAACTAGCTCGGAAACCCAGTTTACGCTGTCTGCCCAGCACCAAATCAAATGCACATTGATTAAAATTTATTTTGATTAATTGCTTTTGTGTGCTCAATTTTATTATTCTTTTTGATTCCCATTGAAGGCATCATTTTATTTCACTTGTCTTTTGCTCTTTTTATCCTTGTGAAGTTCAAGTCTCTTTCAATATGAGAAGAATGTGCAAACAGGTAATTCATAATAGTTTTACATTTTGAGAACAGTGCTTATTTATTTTCTTGCCAAGAGGTAAATGAGAAGATTAATACCACTCTCATATCTGTCTATTAAATATGAAGCTAGAGCCAGCAGCCGGTTAGCTTAGCTTAGCTAAGACTGAGACAGACAGAGACAGAGACAGAGAGAAACAGCTTGCCTGGTACTGTCTGAAGGTAACAAAATTAGCACCTCTAACACTCTCCAATTATATCTCGCTTGTATAATATAGCTTCTTTTTCTTATCCAGGAGGTTATGTGCTGGACTATTTCTTGCGCCGATGCCACCTAATATTAGAGCTGCAGGTAGGAGGATTTTGTTACCTTCGGATAGAGCCTGGCTAGCTGTTTCCAGTCGCTACGCTAAGCTAAGCTAACCTAACCTAATGGATAGATATGAGAATAGTATGTACATTCTCATCTAACTTTCAACAAGAAAGTGTGTTTCCTAAAATATTAAACAATTTCTTTAAAAAAGGTGTGTCCCCTCTTTTTATGGCTAAGAGTTTCTGTTGAAATCTGAGATTGTGCATGTTCAGTCACTTTCACAATGATTGAGATTTATAAAAAAACGACAAATATTAACATGTCCTTATATGTCGAGAAAAGAGTGAGAATGCATATTTCTCACACGGTTTTAGTTGTGAACCTACACACACCTTAATGCATCTGGTGCCTGGACTTTCTAGGTTGGATATCTGGCTCCCGAAAGCTGAATGGGAAACAGTAGTGTAATTTTGGTTTGAGTTAAAAATATCCCTGGTCGCAGCTCTTTGTCCAGTCACGACTGTAGGCGTTAAACTGATACTTCGTCAACACAGTGGCTACAATGGGTGGACAGTGGCAACAGAGAAGATAAACAACATGTGTGTGACACAAAATAATTTTTAAAAAGGTCAGAGGCTTACTAATGGTCTGTCCTTGTGAGTATTGACAGCCTCCACCTTCAAGTCAAACATGTCCACTTTACAACCTAGAAGACGGAGACAGGAGAAAAATACGTCAAAACCCAGCAAAGGGAAAAGTTAGGATTTGTTGGCTCATGAACAGTGCAGTGACTTACCATAAGCCACAGGGGTGAGTTTCAGGACAGTGTGCAGGGGACACTTCAAGAAGGGTAGATCATCTGTGCCAACAAATATAAAAAGCACTTGTGATGTTCTGCCCTGTGGTTATATACGGCCATGTTTGTGTTTCCTCCTAAATGTGAGTGGATTTTAAACCTCGTGTTGGGGATGGCATATCACTCAGTAAGGACAGCTATGAAGCTCAGACTAAGCTTTATGCAAAAGGGTACAGAACATGACAGCTGCGTTAAGGCTGCAGCACTACATGCCAGAGCTGCACCCACACTGGTTAGTTATTTAGCTGTGGTTTAGACAGCTAAATAGATGTTGCAGCAGTGCCCACTTCCTCTGCTGACTGACGAAACCCTTCCTCTGCCCATGTCTAATTATGTTTTTTATACAGCATTTTCCACTCTAACCAGTCAGACGTTAGTCACATTTTCACTTTGTTCCCATTTCAACACATTAAAAAATATGCTTGTTGTGTGCCTGAAGTGCAGTAGCACAAGGCACACTATGCTATTCGCCCAGGACCCAGAGATCAAAGACATCAAAGGCAATTCAGAGAGAAATGTTATTCTTCATAGCGTCACCTAGTGACAACACGAAGTTTCCTGGCCCTGTACTTTGAATCAAAACTCCTAGCAGGTTAATCACATCTGATGAAGAAGAAGTGTCTCAGAATTGTGCCTTTAATCTCAGTACACTCCGGGCCAGAGGTGGTAGTACCGAATTACACAGAAGACATATTTTGGGAACCTGAAAGTGTCGCCGTGGATCTCCCCGAGGGAACAGAGCTGCTGCGTTCACGCTACACTCACTGTTTGGTTTTTGTGTTTTGCAGGTGAGACAGGATGAGTGCTGGTAGCATTTCTTTGCTTTGAGGCCATTTTGAAATTCACAATACCGATACCTGGAGAGACTGGAAGATTTCTGACTCTGATTTAATTAATCAGTTAATCAAACAGCAGAAAATACTTTTGTTATTACATAGTCATTTTACAAGCGAAAACACTTAACTCTTTTCTTTGTCATCTTTGTGATAAAGATCTTTCAAGGTATCCTTTCAAGCACTTTCAAGGTATCCCAAGGTATCCTTTCAAGCACTTTCAAGGTATCCCAAAATATCAATTCAAGCACTTTCAAGGTATCCCAAGATATCCTTTCAAGCACTTTCAAGGTATCCCAAGGTATCCTGTCAAGTACTTTCAAGGTATCCCAAGGTATCCTTTCAAGCACTTTCAAGGTATCCTTTCAAGGTATCCCAAGGTACTATGCTATATTCAAGGTACCTACTATACCACAACATTTTCATGACGTAATATACTTATTGCATGTATACTATAACATGACTAATGACAGACTTTTTATGGGCATGTTATAGTATGACTTTTTTATGGACCTACAATACTATGACTTTTTTTATGGACATACTAAACTATGTCGTCTTTATGGACCTACTATTCCACAACATTTTCATGAGGTAATATACTAATTGCGTGTATACTATACCATGACTTTTTAATGAGACTTTTTATGAACATACTATACTATGACATTTGTTATGGACATACCAAAAACTATGTCGTCTTTATGGACCTACTATTCCACGACATTTTCATGACGTAATAAACTTATTGTGTGTATACTAGGTATCACTTTCAAGGTATCCTTTCAAGCACTTTCAAGGTATCCCAAAATATAATTTCAAGCACTTTCAAGGTATCCCAAGGTATCCTTTCAAGCTATCCCAAGCACTTTCAAGGTATCCTTTCAAGCACTTTCAAGGTATCCCAAGGTATCCTTTCAAGCACTTTCAAGGTATCCCAAGGTATCCTGTCAAGCACTTTCATGGTATCCTTTCAAGGTATCCCAAGGTACTATACTATATTCAAGGTACCTACTATACCACAACATTTTCATGACGTAATATACTTATTGCATGTATACTATAACATGACTTTTTAATGACAGACTTTTTATGGGCATGTTATAGTATGATGTTTTTATGGACCTACAATACTATGACTTTTATGGACATACCAAACTATGTCGTCTTTATGGACCTACTATTCCATGACATTTTCATGACGTAATATACTTATTGGGTGTATACTAGGTATCACTTTCAAGGTATCCCAAGATATCCTTTCAACACTTTCAAGGTATCCCAAGGTACTATACTATATTCAAGGTACCTACTATACCACAAGATTTTCATGACGTAATATACTTATTGCATGTATACTATAACATGACTTTTTAATGACAGACTTTTTATGGGCATGCTATAGTATGACTTTTTTATGGACATACTATACTATGACAGTTTATGGACATACTATACTATGAGTTTGTTATGGACATAGTATACTATGACCTTTTATGGATATACTATACTATGCCTTTTTTATGGACCTACAATACTATGACTTTTTTATGGACATACCAAACTATGTCGTCTTTATGGACCTACTATTCCATGACATTTTCATGGCGTAATATACTTATTGTGTGTATACTAGGTATCACTTTCAAGGTATCCTTTCCAGGTATCCCAAGGTTTCAAGGTAGTGTACTATATTCAAGGAACGTACTATAAAACAACATTTTCAGAATATACTTATTGCGTGTATACTATAACATGACTTTTTAATGACAGACTTTTTATGGACATGCTACAGTATGACTTTTGTATGGACATACTATACTATGACTTTTTATGGACCTACAATACTATGACTTTTTTATGTACATACCAAACTATGTTGTCTTTATGGACCTACTATTCCATGACATTTTCATGATGTAATATACTTATTGTGTGTATACTAGGTATCACTTTCAAGGTATCCCTAGATATCAATTCAAGCACTTTCAATGTATCCTAAGGTTTCAAGGTACTGTACTATATTCAAGGTACCTAATATAAAACAACATTTTCATGACGTAATATACTTATTGCATGCATACTATAACATGACTTTTTAATGACAGACTTTTTATGGGTATGTTACAGTATGACTTTTTTATGGACCTACAATACTATGACTTTTTTTATGGACATACTAAACTATGTCGTCTTTATTGACCTACTATTCCATGACATTTTCATGACGCAATATACTTATTGTGTGTACTAGGTATCACTTTCAAGGTATCCTTTCAAGTACTTTCAAGGTATCCCATGGTATCCTTTCAAGGTATCCCAAGCACTTTCAATGTATCCAAGGTATCCTTTCAAGCACTTTCAAGGTATCCCAAAATATAATTTCAAGCACTTTCAAGGTATCCCAAGGTATCCTTTCATGCACTTTCAATGTATCCTTTCAAGGTATCCCAAGGTATCCTTTAAAGCACTTTCAAGGTATACTTTCAAGGTATCCCAAGCACTTTCAAGGTATCCTTTCAAGCACTTTCAAGGTATACTTTCAAGGTATCTTTTCAAGCACTTTCAAGGTATCCTTTCAAGATATCCTTTCAAGCACTTTCAAGGTATCCAAAAGTATCCTTTCAAGTACTTTCAAGGTATCCTTTCAAGTACTTTCAAGGTATTTGTGAGGGGGCTGTTAATTCAAGAACACAAACATTTAGTTTATCTGCAACTTGACACCGTTTTTCAGCACTCAGGGGAACAATATGGCCTTGAATTACTTCACTGAGGTCTTTTGTTGAATCTGAAAAAGGTATCACTTGAGTATTATTATCATATAAGTTTTTTATAGATTATTTAAAAAAAACCAGCTGTTAGCAGTGACTCAACAGTATATGTATACAGTATACTGTAATTGTGTCTTTATAATGGAAGGCTTTTTCTTGTCATGTATCATGTTTCTGTTTGTGCATTCAACCTGCGCTCTTGTCCAGGAAATAGGCGAGCAAGCAGCGCATGACGGCCTGATGACAAATCACCAACACATTGCCCTGTCGCTCCAGCTCCATGATAACTGGCTCCAGCCGCTGAACCAGGTCCTGGTAGGACTAGAGCAAAAGCAAAGGTACATAAAGTTAATGACACAGAAATAATTCACTGTTCTGTTTGATTCAGTTTTCGTAGAAGATCATTTTCAAACATCACTGTATAGGAAAGAGAAGGTTGCTACCTCTCCTCCAGGGTAGCGGTAATTGTACTTGTCCTGGTCCCTCATTGCGAACTCGTCTGGGTATGTTTCCTCAATTGTTTTGTAGGTCATTTCTTCACACACTCCCTGAAACACAAAGTCACAAAAACAGTCAAAACGTACGACGGGCCCTCACCGTTTGTGTCTGTCACTTCTGTGATGTATCAGAAGACATACAGCGTCTATTTCATTCAGGATCTTCCACTGCTCGTAGGGGACTCCCAGCTCCTCTGCCGTCTGAATGGTGCGTCTCAGCTGGCTGGTCCAAACTTTCAGGTCTGACAGACGGTGCTCTTCCACAAAGCCCTTCAGTGCTGCTGCAAACTGACATATAAAAACAGACTTTACACACAGAAGTATTTCTTATCATAATGGCCCTAATATCTGTTGATTTTGTATCAGAAGGATTTTATTCACACTATCTAAGTGGAGTGGATTTATGTTAGAAAACATGCATCTACAATGTGTTGCTTGAACCTTGTTGTAGATTTTATAACTTGTAAGATAATTTAAATATGTAAAAAGCTTGTTAAGCTTAAAGACTAGTTTTGCCATTTTGCAAAAAAAGGCTTATTTGCTTAGTTAGATGAGACGATTGATACCACATTCATATTTGTCTATTAAATATGCAGCTACAGCCAGAAGCTGGTTAGATTAGCTTGGCATAAAGCTAAAGTGTGTTTACCAAAATATCAAACTATTCCTTTAAGAATTGTAGAAATGCTGCTATCATTATAGAGTTTAGAAATGTGAGAGTAGGATGATTCATTAAAACACCTGTTTCCCTCTCTCTGACAATTCAGAGTCCCCCCCGATGCGGCCCTCCACATTGTGATGGCTCTCTCCGTGCCGACAGAGGTAGATAGAGTGGGAGTGTACGTGGATATTCATGAGGTAGTACACTATTTTACTTTGGATGTAGTCTTGCACCCTGTTGACCAAGAAACGACGGCCGACATTGATGACCTGGATGAAGGAAAGGTTCCTGTGGGTCAGAGCGAAAAGGAAAACAGAAAGTGAGTCAATCATACATGAATAACTGAAGATGCTGAAAAGTGGCTTGAGGATTGGGAAGGCATATTTTGTACTTGTGTAGTATAAATATGCTGATATTTTGTCTATCACACACTTCAGAACATTCTGTGTCAGCAGCTCATTAACAGAGACAAGGTTCAAGAAGATCAACAATTACTACTCCTCTCTACAAACAAAAGATCCAAAATGAAGCGTGTGGGCTTATTTTCAGTTAGGTTACTTCATTTATTTAACATACACATATAATGTGGTTTTGAATCTGCAAATATCAGCACTTAATTAATAAAGAAATCTAACAGTTGAGCCAGTCGGCAGGAGTTTAAAAAGTTACAACTTCTGAATCAGTGGTTTTCCACAATGACCTACATTTCTAACAAAAAGACTAATTATTACTATTTACCATATGGATTTACCATACATCACCTCTACAAATCAAAACCCATTAAATAGCAGACAATAACCGTCTGTATTACAAATGAGGTCCCGTCTCCACCTGCTGGACAGTTTCTGCAAGTACATGTTCTTACTGGCACAGAATCTACGATAGGAGTTTTTGACATGTCTAAGGGACTTCTGCTTTGATTGGGTTAGTGTTGAAATGTGCCATGTCAAAAAGTGAAGAAATGCACTAGTAGCATCCTTATAAAAATAACCTCTTACTTGTCATGTTCGTCTGGATCTAAAGGCTGGTACGTCACTTTATAGCACTCTATTCTCTTCAGAAAATCCTCCATGACACTTTCTCTGTTCCTCACAGGGTAATCTGGGCTGGACACCTTCACATCCTTTGTGAAAGAGACATTTGTAGAGATGATTCACCATGACACCTAACAATTCAAAGTGTGCTCGCAATTAAGCTTAAAGTATAACTACACCCTCACACCCTGCTACCTCACCTAACTTGAGGCTAACTGACACTGATTAGAGGGCATTAACAGTCTTTTTTTATATATAATTTTCATGACATAGGTTAGTCACAACCAGTGGACCAGATGTCAGCATTGGCCTTGCAAGGTTCAGGGCTGATTTAAAACCGTAGATGGCGTGTTGAGCCATTTTCAACCCATGAAATGCCAGTTTGTATAAATATGGTAAGAAATGTCAATATGTCAATGTCATTATTGACACCAGCACTGATGTGTTTCATCGCAGTACAGTCATGTGATTACGTTTACAGCTCAAAAAGCACATTTAAGTGTGCAGTATCTCTTTAAAAGCATAAATGCATCATTTACCAGGATGTTTGTAGCGATGACATCTGGATCGTCACATACTGATTCAACAAAAAAAACCTGACAAAAGACAGTCATAATTAGAAATGCATCATTCATATGAAAACATACTATTGAGCTAAAATAATCTCTGACCTTGTATGCATTATCCTGTGCAAAATTAAGGATGAGTTCTCTCCTCTCTCTGGTGGTGTTAGTGGCATCAAAAACCTGACAGATGAACATAGGGTATTCAGACCACACCAAATTACAATTAATAGCTGTTATCAGCGAATATGGATGCACAGTTCAGCCTTTGGTGACCTTACAGCGATCTGGCCTCTCTCATCATTCAGATAGGCCTTGACATCCTCCAGTGCTACCAGAGCACACTGTCTGTGGAAACATGATCAGGAAATGTATCAGAAAATTCAAAAAAGTTGACTTTTAAATGCATCATCTAAGACATAATGTGCAGTAATATTTGTATCCCAAAAAAGGCATTTGCATGGCTAGCCTACATGAAAAGTAACCACGTTTTTATTTACAACAGAAAGCCCCCCGTAACACATGCAGAGGAACAAATGTGGAAAGGGAGTCTACTACCAAAGTCTACTGCACCAAAGGAATTTAATATAAAAAGGAACTCACTTTCTAATTTGCATTGCTTCTTTATTGTCATGTCTGAAGAAGTCGTAGGACTTGTATGACTTCACCGCTTCTCTCCTATAAACTCCAAGGTTAAATACTGCAAGAGAAAGACATGCAAAGGCAGTTAAAAGGGTAAAGGATAGTACGTGCGCTGTCGACGGGAGTCTGCCAAACCAGTTCTGCCAGGTCTGCGTTCCATTTATATGACAACATAGAGTAAGAATACAACTACAAACAGACCCATATGATAGAGGGCGCCGGAATAAACACAACTATAAGTAAACACAAAATAGCCTTAAGCACAACATATTCAGTAAAGTAATGTCTGTCAATGCCATAACAGTCTTCATAAAGGAACAATGTATCATGGCACCACCTTGATTTAAGCTACCTGCAGATGCACATCCCTTCCAAAAATAACAGAATGCTTTCATTTCACAGTCACTCTGATATTTCACAGGGCTCACAGAGGCACGGAGTTCAGTCTTTACCTGTTTCTTTTCGGATTTATTTCCTGTGAACACATAAAAAGGTTACAACATACCTGCATAAAAGTCAAACATGTATTGCCTGTGAATCTGCACTGACCCTTAGTCGGCACACCAATCCAGTTGAGGTAGCGTGTCAGCTTCTTGGACATGTAGGTTTTCCCCCTGGCCGGCAACCCAATCATCACTATCACAGTTGGAGAATTGGTCATGTAGGAGGCCCAAGCTGCAGTTTGTACACACACATAAGCCACAATCAGAATTTATTTTAATTATTAAAAATTCATGCAAGGACATTTAATGACATTTTATCACTTTTACTTTCAACTTGGCCCTAAAATGTCCCATTTGTAAAAAAAAAAAAAAAAAGGGCAAATATGCATACTGTATACACAAATGTACAGTATATACTGACCGCAAGGAGAGGGAGGGAGGGAGGGTTGTTAAATAATCCAATGTCAACCCTGCAGTGTCCATCTACCAGCTGGTTAACGTTTGGTTTAACATTTCCGTCACACCATCAACCATCTCAACTGCTGCTTACTGTTTACCGACCCAGTTTAGTAATCCATGCTGGCTGGAACTATTGGAAACTATTGGAACTGAATTTGTTCTCCCTTTTCATTCAGTGTCCATGAAAGATCTTCCTCAGCTCAAAACAAAGACCTGCATGGCGAGACCAGACTTGACTTGAGATTCTGCGAATATTTCTCTGCAGGTTTAAGACCAAGCTGGCAGGAAGAGTTTTGTGTGCGAAAGGTCTGACTGGGAAGTTAAAACTAAGTCGAGCTCAGTGACATTTTTTACTGCGTGGACCCCAGGAAGAGTAGCGACCACTATGTGGAAGCCAATGGAGATCCAATTTAAGAATAAAGAACACTGGCTGACTCTGAATGTTGACTTTGCACATTACAGTGTCACTATGCTTTGAAGGTATATGTTGTAGGACCTGCCTTTACAAACACACCCACACACTGTATATAAACTAACAACGACAGAAGGTGCGTCAAAGCTGACATTTAACAATCAGTGCCTGCTGAAACCTTATCGCCTTTCTTTACCCGTTGCCAACAGAGTAGGGCGTGTACTTAAAAGCACAATACAAAGCCCAGTGGCACTAAAAAATGTCATACTTAAGGCGCACAGAGTTCAGTTATTCATACAGAGCAGGTAGCAGGTTAGTGTCTCAGATAATGAGTCAACATTTCACCTTCAGGTCACACACAGGAAAAACAAACCACTCACAGCACTTCTTCTCGTTGGCCCTGAGGTCCGTCCTTTTGGCCTCTGCTGGACCGTCTGAAGCAGCTGCAGGCCTCTGCTGTCTGGCAGCCATGACCGGTCCGATCTATGCCCCGGCTGCTGTCCGGTCTCGGCTCGTCTGGGGACGGCGGGCTCTGCTCACTAGTAGGACGAGGGCAACACCTCTCTGCTGAGGACAGGAGCTTGCTGTTTCATATCAAACGCGCTGTGATCAGAAGAGTGTGCATACAATACAGTCAAATGCCAACTCATGTTCAGATCAGATGATGATAACACTGTAATTAGGATGATACATTTAATAATAATAATAATAATAATACAGAGACATAAAGAGAATACTTGTATTTTCTGCGGACAGCTTCGTAAAAAATATTTACATTAGCGCTTAATATGTTGACCATTTTGCAGCTTTCTTGATTAACACGTCATTTCCCAAAGCCCAGTCTGACATGTTCAGGTGTCTTGTTTTGTCCGACCAGCAGTCCGAAACCCAAATATTCAGTTTAACATCAAAGGTGACTAAGCATATCCAGAAGCTGGAGCCGGTGAATCATCTCTACTCAGCTCACCTAATTAAAATGAGTAGATTTGGGTATGTATTTTGTGTTGTTAAACTGTTGGACTGACAGAGACTTTTCACTGAAAGCTGCCTTCAGAGTTGTCAGGCATTGGTTTTCTTTGTATTGTATTATTCTGTTAATCGTAGCTTCTAAACTCATGACTGATTTCCAAAGCCATGCTGCTCTCCTCCTGCCCTTATACTGTTACAGGTGTTAATGAGTGATGGGCACAAGTACAAATACCTAGCTCGTTAGGGGAAACTGTGAAGTAAAACTAAAATGTATCACTGGTCACATACTGGTACACTGACACTACGTACAGTCTTGGCCTGCGGAGTTAATCACAAACACCTCTGCCAAAAGGAAGTGTCGTTTAACAAGACAAAGAAACGTTAAAGCAAAGCCGGGATGAAAACACACATGTATCAAACTTACTGCAAATCAGCAGGTGCAGGTGGAAATATTCCTATTTCTTTCTTTGCTTCGATGCTGCCATCAGTTGGCTTTCGGCATTAACAGCCGCCGAAGACGACCTCTTCTTTTCGGAGGTTTCAGCTTCGCCTCCTCGCTCTCTGCGGATGCCGGAAGTCCATCGCTGTTTAGAGCTTCCGGTTGTGCTTTCCATAATGTGTTTTAAAGATCTCTTGGAATACTTTGAAACTTATATTTGGAATAACACCAACAGCTACAAGCAAGTAATACATTTTAGGGTAACACTTTATTTTAACCCTGCTTATATAGCATTCGTAATCAGTATATAATCAGTTAATAAATAGATTTTAACACATTATAGCCGGAGATGGAAGAAATTAGATATTTTACTTCAGAAAAATAACAAGTATAACAGTATATAATAACAGTATAAAATATTCTATTACAAGCAAAAGTCCTGCATCCAAAATTTTACTTAAGTATATAAGTGTTAGCTGCAAAATGGACTAGACATATCAAAATGAGCCTACTCTATATGCAAAGTGTTATATATAGATCAATATCAAATTTGGACAATTTTATATATACTTTGCATCTTATTTTATAAACTGATTATAGGTTTTACATGTCTAAAAAGGAACTAGCAACTATTGCTGTTAAATATAGTGGAGTAAAAATTACAATATTTCCCTCAGAAAAGTGGTGAAGTAGCAGTATAAAGTAGCATAAAATTAAAATACTCGAGTACAGAACCTCGAAATTGTACTTAAGCACAATTTTATAATATAAGGTTCGTTAATATCACATTTTTAATCGTGTGTGTATATACGGAGAATTTTCTCCTTTATTTTGAAGGCAGCCTTGTTTTGGTTTTCATCAGCTGACTTGACGCACCTGCTCAAGATTCTTGGCTGCTCATTCTCCATGAAGCCTGCGGGAGGCGCTATGGTCAGTAGCTGTGACGCAAGGAGAACCATTCTACCGCAGGTTCATTAAAGGAGAATGCCACTAAATTTAGAGAGTCTGTGTCCTGTTAGTCATATGGGGCTGGGGTCAGAGGTTTGGAGTACAGTGGTATCAGGTGTAGAAAGTGAGCTGTCATCTTATAATTCAAAACCTGACAGGTAAATATTCCTCATTTTCTTGCCTCTCTTAAAAAGCACTGCATTGTGAATCACGCAGTCATTCACTTGAAAATCCTGCAGTGAGCGGGTAATGGAGTATAGTGCCACCTCTTTGCTTAATCAATCTGCTTCAGTCACTATAGCTCCTTTTCCCTTTATGGTAATCCAGTGTTATATACAGTAATTATGGCAATGTCAAAAGGTCGTACGTAGACCTACAGTAGCTACATTATCTGTAAAACAAAAAACAAATGACAGCATGTAGATGGAAAGCACCCCACATACAGTCCAGGTGGGGGATGATGCTAAAACCTCCACCCTTCTGAGGAAATGAGGATCAGATCTTATGTGTTATCACATATCCTTTTAGGTGAGATATGAGTGGATGAGGTGATGTGGATGGATGCATAGGTGGGAGTGAGCTAGTTCTCATATGCGTATTTATGTTTCAAACTGGATTCACTATTTTTTGTTCCCCTTTGATTCGTCCACGGCTAAATGTGTGTGGACACCCGCACATTTTACTAATATGTGATTGTTGAATATTTCATTCCAAAACCATGGGTATTAATATGCTGCTATAACAGCCTGGGAAGGCATTCCAGATGCTTTTGGAAACTGACTGCAGGAATTTGCTCCCTTTCAGACAAAAAAAGCATTAATAAGATTGGACAATGGACACTGATGCTCAGCACTAAGGCCTGGCTTGGAGAACAGACCAGAAATGAGAGAAACTCCTCTGTGAACGAGAGCATTGTCATGTTGAAACAGGAAAGGGCCTTCCCCAAACTGTTGCAGCACTATTGTCTAAACTATGTAGCATTATGATTTCCCTTAACTGGAGCTATGAGAGAATAACATCCCCAGACCAACAGCACAGTGTGGACAGTGGTGTCTACATACCTTTGGCCATATAATGCACGTCTCTATGCATTGTATATTGCTGTTATTACAAGTAAGATAATATTTTGTTTGACCACGTACTAAGGTGGACCAAATGAAAATGTTTTACTGACCATTGTTTTATTTTAATTTATGAAACAATAAAAACAACTGAGCATAAAACCTTTAAAAAAAAAGCTTCCTTTGGGATCACAGAGAGGTTTTGTGTACACTATTTTTCTACTCCAGATCCAAGAACAGTTAATAAAATTGAGGTAATTTGATTAGATATATATCCAAAAAACAAACATACATGCATTCCAAAGCTGAGTGGCATTCCCCTTTAATTTCTACAGCTTATTTCATACAGAAAATATGCCACGTAACTCATTTCAATCACAATTCTTTATTCTCTTAAAAGAAAACTAGCCTCACAGTGTCTAACTATTACACCATAACATTAAACAACCCCTTCACCTGTAAGATATGTGCTTATTTTGTAAAATTTGGAACTACGTTGTTTTTGCTCAATTTCCTAGGTGGATCTGATATGATCAGATGCCAAGAGTGGATACGTAGCCAGAGAGAGAGACGGCCACGAGGGCGGTCAGAATGGGCGTGTGATCCTTAGTGTTTCTGTCCATCAATACAAGCATACACAATGAACCAAGTTTTAGCCCAAAGATATTCATGGCAACTGTCTCAGACAATTCTGTAAATTCTAGAAATTCACATAACCGGGTGACTATTGCCTCGTCCACATGGTGGTTGAACAGCACATCCACATCATCTGCCTCCAGAGTTGCACCTTCTGGTCATCGTTTGTCCATTTTGTAGCCCTTTGAAACTCAGGAAGTACTGGTAAACAAACTATCTGAAGATCCCTGATCAGGTCATGCTCTCTTAAAGTTCAGTATGTGGGCAAATAAAGGGATCCGGCTCTCAAATGATATGATAAAGGAGAGTACTTTCCACCAGTCATTACAGATAGAAACTCTTATGTACAGTACATACCCTGAATGCCTTACAGAGATTGAAAAGTTTCAGATAATTTGCAAGACCCATTTAAAGGAGTACTGAAAATTAACCGGCAAGGATCTTTGTCTATTTTCATGTAAGAAGGCCATGCTCTTAGAGATTACACGGTAACAATAAAAGGTCTAAGCTAATGCTAATGATTTATTTGTGTGTAATATTAACTTAGCAGCTAATATTACCATTATATTATGAATGAGTGCAATAAAAAAAAACACATCAAGAATGATGACCAGGACATGTAGCAAAGGGATGTTTAATGATTTCTTTGGACAATGAAATGCACATGTCCATTGTTGATGTAATACAAATAAGAGAATAAGAAAATCAACAACTTGGTGTGTCAGCATTCTCAGTTCAATTTAATTTCTTGTTTAATGTTAACTTAAGATTCAAAATGGAGCAAAACAAGTTGTCTGGAGTGTCACGCAAAGACTGCCCAGTAGGGGGAGAGCCAGCTCTTACTAAAGAAAAAAAAAAAAAACTAAACTAGAGAGTCAACCTACACTTGTGCATGATTATTTGCTATGCCCAGTTCCACTCATGTACTCTTGGCACTCGTGTTTCCATTTGAGAAAAGTGAAACATGGACAACACCACCAGCCCCATATTTCAAAGCATCTTGAGTTTAGACAGGGACAAGGCATATTGTATCTGGAGTGAGCGGAAGCAAACAAAAACTTTGCTGAGAATGCGCACACTGACAGCTGAATTCATGAGCAGATTAAATTAAAAAATAAATCACTTTAAATAAAAGCTTTATCAAATGACACTGAAATGCTGATGATCATTGTCGTCTTGGCGCAATCTCGCAGCACCATTATCACTACAGAAGTCGACATGTTTAGATGACCTCATTTCAGATGAAGGTCACAAAACGTGTCAAATTACATTAAAATTTAAATAAATTTTAAAAATGTACCACAGTTCTTCATTCACAACAAACACGGGTGGGAGTTTGAGCTGCTACAAAGGGGAGTGAAGGGCAGGTGAATTTTTAGCAGTCAAATTAAGCCTGTACATCAGTCACTGCAGCAAACCGTACCAAAACTAATTTTGTATTAATTAGACCTGGAACTGAAATATCTGGCAACGGCTCTGAGCATTTAGCCAATTCATTTGCGGTTATATAATAATATATCCATAGTGGTTTTTACTATTGAGTTCGAGTGTTCAACCTGAGATTTTTCATTTCAAGGGCAGTCAGTTCATAGAAGAAATAAACATTTGTCTTTCACACTAAGAACATCTTATTGGAAATGTTGAATTAAATATTTTAAGACTGCGTTGCTTGCTCTAATAGGATTTTATTATTGCTATGCTATTCTATTTCCTTTCCAGTAGCAAGAAAAACCCCCACCCTATCACACATAGTCTGGTTCGATGGGAATGCCATATCAAGTGGTGAATGTCTTGGTCCCCTACATCACATGAGGATGCAGTGAAAGTCTGAATGATCAGGCAAACGAAAGGTGAGCAAACTTGATCGGAGGTGACTGGAAAGTGCAATGATCAAGTCGACATGAGCTGCAAATGCATACGTTTCATACATTCCTCTGTAGCTCACTGGCTGGGCAGTCATTCCTCACATCCCTTCATGAGAAACAAACAAATGTAAGACTTTAACAATGGGTATTCTCAGACACAGACTGTGTAGTGTGTGTTTGTGAAGAGTAAGAGAGGTGGAGTGAATGATTGCATCAAGTGCTAATATCTCATGACAGTACATGTACTCGATCTATAAAAAACTACCTTGGTACTGAACACTGACCTCTTTCTAACAAATAATCTGGTATACAACATTTACAAAATGAACATTGTAATAGTGTGATATTCATAATATATATGCTACTGCCTTCCTCTGGTTCTCTGCATTTTAAACCTCTGAGTACGTTAACACCATCTTATGATTCGTACACAGTAAAGCGTACACACCACACCCAACGAGTGGCAGCCTAATACAAATAGAGAACAGGAAGACTCTGTGGACAGTGAGTACACCTGCATGTGTGTCCTGAGTGTGTGTGGATGGTAGCTCAGCTCGTAAACCAGGCAGCCACAACTTGCCGGTAGACTCAGCAGTGAAGGGAGTTTTAAGAGAGTAAACTTCTGGGATACCAAGATTCTTCGGCTCACAAGGTACAGGATGTCCTTACCCAAAATACTTGCACATTTAAGACAGTCCTGATATACTTTAAGAGATAATAATTATTATAATGTCAATAATAACAATAACAATAGTATTAAACATGTGTCAAGGTTATTTCAGTCCAATGGCAGCAGGGTGATGATCTGCATTATTCTGGATTGTTTCTATGCCCTGTGATCCCAAAGTTTCTCCTTTTATCAGCTGTGCTGCTATGAGGGATCGGCCTCTGTGCATCCGTTGTGTGGTTGTGTCAGATCTGTCTGTGTGTTTGTGTCAATGAAATGTCTGAAGTGAATCAGGATTTTCCTCGATCATCAGTGCTGGTTCACTCTCAGAGGCGGGTCTGGGCCTCGGGGACATAGATTTCGATGCTGTCTGCGCTTTCCGTGGCGGAGTTCTGTCGTACTGATGCCGCACGCTTAGCTGCCATCAACCGCTTCCTGGCTTCTTGCCGCTGCTTGTCCACAGCCGAGTCCACGCTCCTGTCCTTCCCCGCTGACAGCTTGGGCTTAGACTGCTTCTTTGGCACAGATGACGGAAGCTGCTTGTTTTCATCCTGAGAAAGTCAAGCAGGAAAAGGACTAAGGTACAGTGTGGTGCTAGCTGAAAATACAACCTCCAGCGGTGTTGATATACTGTGATTAGTAAGCCATTACACATTTAATCAAGCTAACATTAAGTTAAACTCCTCAAATTTAGAGTTTAAGACAACAACTTAATGTTTTTCAATATCGATTAATGAATTGATTATTAAAATAGTCACAGATTATTCATTATTAATTTCCCAGCACGAGGGGCAGCCCTGTTACAGCAGCTCTACTCAACGCTGAGCTTTTTTCTTGTAATTTATAGTTTTTCTAAAGTACTTTGTTGTAATTACTTGCATTTTATTTGTAACTTTTTGTATATATACACACTTTTAGCTTCTATTTTTATTTTATTTTTGCATGCTATGATTATTTACTACTTGTTTTTGCACTATCACCTTTGCTGCTGTAACACTACAATTTCCCCACTGAGGGACTAAATAAAGCTTTATCTTATCTTATTAACTTTCAAGGGAACGATTAATCAAAGACAACTCTACTCAGCAACGAAAATTGTCTGGCACCAAACATCACCTTCTTCTCTGGTTTCTCAGGAAGTTGCCAGTTGTTGGCTTTGAGTTGGTAGAGCTCATCAAACTTCATGCTAATGTCTTCTATTGAAAGTTGTAGCAGATCCCAGAACCCTGCGAGGTCCTGTGCCGTTGGTCGTGGGTTGGCGTTCATGTTCTGGTGGGAGGAAAATGAGACCGTACAGAGAAGTGATAGATAAATGGCTTTGGCCAAATCAAAGAATGAATCACATCCCTCCACACACACATATTTCCTAGGCAACCTCGCTTCGAGCAAATGGATGAGGAAAAAAATACATTTGACACCAATCAACTTTCAGAGATAAAATTTCAACAATATTGGACCTGTAACAGAAAATCTGGCATAGAGGAACAGCGGAACAATTGAGTCAAGTAAGTCAAGGGAACAGAAATGTATCACAGTAAATCTTTTAAATTTCATGTTTCTGTTTGTTTAATGTTTACTTAACCCCCACCCGTAATGTAATGCGAAGACTTCTGTATGCAGGAGACAAATTAAAGAAATTTGGGTCAGTAAGAGTTTGAGAAGCTAACAAAAACATGTAGTATGAAAGGTAGCGTATCACGAGGGAGAATCAATAGCACGTAATCGAGCCACTCACCAAGTTCTCATTACAGAGTCCTCTGAACTGCTCAAACTTCTTTGATATTAGGAGCTGAGCACTGCCTACTGCACTGCGGATCGTCCCCAACACTACAAAAGAGAAGAATGATAAACCATCAACAAGCTGTCAACAATAAGTGGGGAGACTTAGAAATGTTTGAGCTTAAACAAAAGAAAAGAAAAAAGATATATAGCACGATAAAAAGGACATGAAAAGGATGCTACTTTGAGTTCCAGAGTAAAGACTTGAGAGATACACAATATAAAGGGTTAGAGAGCTGCATCGAGATATAGGAGGAGGTGACTATGTAGAGTTTATTCCTGTTAACATTTACCATTCTGTGACAGTATATGATTTCCTTATTAAGTAATATATTAACTCAGTCTCAAGGAGGATAACAAATTACTCTTTATTCAGCTATTTTCTGCCTAATATTTGCATGTAAATGTAAATGCATTGTTCTTGTCGACAGAGAGCAGGAGGAATGATAATTTGATGGAGCCTCTGCAGCTAGTTTGCTCCTTGCTCATTCATATTTAAGACACTGCAGAGATAGATCTGCCTAAAAGCCTGAGTGGTATTCTGGGAGACAAAAAAGTGAAATGACTCTGCGGTGACTCTATTACAGCTAAAACAAAGCTTACTCCCACTCTAATGAGCAACATCACCGTGAGTCAAAGGCAGCAATGACTGTGTCGTGCTTTGTCTTATTGTCCATAGTCAACATGGACGAGGCCTGACAATCCTGTCTCTGAACCCCACAAACAGAGACATCAATTACACTCTTCATGTTACTGACTTGACAAGCCATTTACTGTACTTATTACTTTTATATTGTGCTTCTATTTTACATTTTTATGTAGTCTTTAATTGTTAAGGACTTTGTAATGTCTGATCTAGAAAGGTGCATTCACACTTAGCTTATGTGAGATCAGATAGCTTTCCGATCTGCCGTAAGACACATGAAGTTAATGTTTTGATGGCCACTTAATGCAATTCTTCACTTACCCTCCTCCGAGAGCTTGTTGTCTTTGGTCTCCTGCTCCATCTGTTGACACCAGCCCTCCATGCGCCCCGTTTCCGCCTGCAGCAGCTTCAGAAACCAGTTACCATCTCGGAGGCATGCTGGCATGCTGGGCTGAACAGCATCTCCGTGGGTGCTACAGTTTCCAGTCTCCAGGCTGGGATCTGGCGGTGGCAGCGAGGAGGGGTCTAAAGCTGGGTCCAGAGTCTCCAGGGGCAAGGTCGATATCCTGGATGGGGCTGAGGTGTGTTTGAGGGACTGCTGTTCCATGGCTTTGTCCTGTCTGTTGGGCGCAGTGGTATTCACTGTTTGACTGTTGGTGCTGTTGGCTGTGTTGTTTTCTGTGGGTGCGGCATCCTGGTGCTCCTGAGGCTCAGTCTCTGTATTTTGTCTGGAGGCCATGCTGCTGTCCCGGCTGAGACTGCAGAAACATGCATAAACATCAGCATCTGACAGACATTTAAATAAATAACAATGAAGCGATGTGTCAAACATGTTCCACATTAACAGTTTGGGGTCAGTGAGTTTAACCGACAGGATATTATGGCAGCTGATAGTGCAGTATCACCTACTGCAAAGTAGCACAAAGATTGACAATATTATATACACAGTATTGAGAATTGTAAGCAGGGGAGAATTAGCAACAAATTAGATATATGACAAAGATTTAGTGGACTGCTGGCTTCAGAGATAATGAGGAGAAAAGGAAGCAGGCTGTCAAACAAATGTAATTAAGGAAAATTACAGTGCACGGGAAAGGTTTAAACGGCGTGTTTCTCACCATGTTACGCTCAATACAGTCAGAACAAGAATAAAAAAAGACATCAATCAGAGCCCTGAGCTGCTGTGCTACTGCTAGACTGACTGCTGAATGACCTTAGCAGCACTCACCACCACTTCACCAGCCACCAGGCGATTGAAAGAGCATCACCGTGATTGCGTGTACTTATGCAGGGAAAAGCAAAAGAAGAGCTACAGCGATTTTGACAATTTTTAAACACTTAAAAATCGTGCTTCATTCGCATCCATTTTCACTTGGTTACAGACATCTTCACTGCCTTTGTTGACGCATTGCTACATTTATTTGCGCATTACTGCCACCAACTGTCTATCAGCAGGGATGTGCATCACCTTGCCTGCATGCTTATTTACGGGTTGCTTTAATATCCCTTCGAGTACATTCTCCCTTCACACCATCCCTGTGCAATACATGTAAGCCATCAGATCACTACCATTCACCGTTACATCAAATGTGTTGGCATACTTACGGCCTGCCGTTCTCCACTTGAACTCCAATTGACTGAAACTTAAGGGGTGCAGTCAGGGGAAGTGGCTCCTCTCTTAGGACTGGCAGAACGCAATCCACCTGGAAAATCAGACAACAGAAAACCAGTCAAATACAACTGATGGTGACTTCAGTCTTCTCCCAGTATGATTGCATCTCAATGCAAATGAAAAGTAGACAAGTCTTACCTGGATTCCAATAGAGGACAGTTTCCTCTTGGGTGCAGTCGGGGGATGCTCTAGGGTGAAACCAATGCTCAGGGTGTCATTTTGGAACTGGGTAGATGTGGAAGTGGTGGTAGTGGTGACAGTGGTGGTGGGAGGGAGGTCACGAGGGGCTGGAACAGGAGGTACAGCACCTAGAGCGGGTGCAGGGGTTGCAACAAGGACAGGAGCTGGTGGAGGTTGGATCCTCTTAGCCAGGCTGCCCGTGCGGATGCTACAGAGACTGTCAGAGGAGTTGCTGTGTCCTGACTGGCTGTTGGCCTCGCTGCCACGGTCCTGCTGGTCAAAGTATATGTCTTGGGCTGACTCTGTGCTGCTTTGCAACGTCACTGAGATGAGGGGCTTGGATGTGGTGCGGGGTGGGACTGGAGGAGCCTTCCTATTGCTGAGTGCTGACAGAAAAAGATAGAAAGAAGAAAGAAAACAGAGACCTTTGAATGAGAAACCTGCTCTTTGTCACAAAGGCTAAAACTGTGCTACTAGACATAAGCCAGCTGGTGCATATCAAGTGCCAAAATATAAAACCATAAACACGACCTATCTGAAAAACAAACCTGCACTTTGCCCTTATTGCTGCCTCTATCAGGCTATTCTTAAAGCCTCTATGTTTTCTGTAAACATGCTGGTGGTTGTGTTCCATTGACGTCAGTTTGTCTCTGGAGATCGTCCTTTACATGCCCCACCTTCACAGATCCTGCCCTTGCTCTGGGGACTGTCAGACAGGACAACCCTGCCATCCAGGAACCAAACTCAGATAGTCAAAAGGCCCTTTTTTTTGCAGAGGAACCATGAAGATCAGGAAAACAACACAGAGTTATCCTGTATCTGTATTTTCTGTTGCTTGACATGTTTCAGTGAATGCAGTGCTGTACCCCAAACAGAATTTTCCCAGTCAACTCAGAGTTCAAATATTTGACTTTTGGGGAGGTGGGGTATCTATATCGAATCTAATGTTTTACCTGTAACACTCACGTATTAATGCCGTTGTTCAAACATCACATTTCCACAGTCAACGAAATACAAAATATGCCTACTCCTGGTCATAGTTCAGTTATAAAATGCTAATGCACCAAGTAATTCAGTCAACATTCATCACCGGAGCAGCAAACAGAATAGAGTCGAGATGCTCTGTGCCAGAGTGCCCTCCACTTCCTTCATCATTCTCCATTTCCATTACAGTTAGTTTTGTTGTTAGGTAGCTTGAGACAAGACTCAGTTTGTAAAAGGGTACATACCTTATTAAAAAAATATGCAGTGATTTGACTGACAAAATGAGATTCGACACTGGACTTCTCAACTGATCATTCAAATCATCAACATTTAGGGATCAGACTTAAGTGGATGTTCCCTGTAAACTGAGCCAGGGACTTTCGGCACACGAAGCTATCATACAGAAACAAAATTTAGTTTACTTCCTCTAGTCGAAACAGACATACAGTTCCTTCAACGGTTGATGGTCACCTGGGAATGTTCCTGCAGTGGAAACTCCCTATCAGGCATAAATGTAACAGAACTGCACAAATCTCATCATATGTATCGATGACAATTTTGTACATAGCATTACACAAATGAAAACCAAAATCTTACAAGAAAAAATAATGAGATGTATACCTCCCTAGTGAACATGCGTCAATGTTGTGTTCACAACTTGTTTCTGCTGTTCAAGAGGTAAAAAAAAAAAATTTTTATTGCAGGTTTAAATTACATGTATAATCTTTAACAATTCAATTAACATGAGAAACCAAGAAAAAGCCCACAAGCTTTCTTCAAGAATTGAGGGGCTGTTGATGCAGTTTTGTCTAGATGCTATTTAAATAGCTGGCTGACTAAAAGAATTGCAAAACAAAAACCAACAGCAGACAAATAACCCCTACCCAGTTACAGCATTCACTGTCACACATGATGGATTAAATATTTATTTAAAATTAGCTGACCAAGAGGAGGTAATTCAAGGCTCACCACTTTAGCCCAATAATGAAAATTTAGTGTTTATTCTTTCCGGTAGTGGTTTCAATCTAAATAGCAACTTAACACCCTGTAATTGTGAGGGCGCTGCACTTCCGTCATCAGCCAGTGACTCACAGCACCAGTAATGCCCTCATTAAATCCCACCAACATACACAAACATGGCTGAGGAATCCACTCCATGCAATTCATGAGTCACTCATGCAGTCCTGGGATGCAGTGACAATCTTGTCTCAGAGAACATAGCCAACCAACAGCAAAGAATAAGACACTTCTTGTAGTACTCATAGCACAGATGCATGACGTTCCCAAAGTTAATTAATGTGTCCTGCTACACCCGTAACACATGCCTCTGTCACATTTTTGTTTGTGTCTCTTGCGCTCACACAGGTATAAAAAGTGGATTTTAAATATTTCCACTGTAATAGATCATCTCTTCTATGCCAAATATTGATTGACAGTTAACCACACATGTGCAATTCTCAATCAGCTCTACAATAGCACGATTTGTGAGAAACAACAACAAACAGATTATGTTATGACCATCCAGGCATAGTGAAGTGGGCTGATTGTAGATTATTCACACCCTTAGCAAAGAGCACAATCCATTTGGCTGTCTTAGTGCAATATGTAACGGCTGGCTCCATATCCCCTACCTGGGGGCACAGTGCCAAGAGGTGATTAACAGATGGATAAGCTGCCCAGACCCTGGATAGCCTTCAGCTGAATCCATTATTTTACTTATTTTACAACCGTAAAGGCAATCCCACCTTCAACCATCAGTTGACGTTCGCTTATCACAATCTATGCCTGACCAATGAATGCCTTACGGAGCACAAGTCCAAATCAGAGATGTTAATGATTAAGTGCTCCATTAATCACTGTTAAGAATTTGATACACATTGGCTGACCCAAAAAGGTCCAACAACTGATTTAAAATACAACAGAAATGGCACATTTACTTTCCTTAATGACATGTTAGAGGGTAATTCTGGTGTTTGGGCCCTATTTTTTACAAATTTGGGGTCTAAATGATTAATAGGTACAAATTTTGCAGCTGCAAAACAGGGTGCAACGTAATCGTTGTGGGCAACTGTGCCCGTCAAAGTACGACCACTAAAAGTGCTTATTTTTGCCTCCGACAGGCTCTGATTGTTTTTCTAAGTGTCTGACAACATTATAGTAAGATCATTTTTGCTTAACCAGAAACACAATCGTCTTCCTGCAAAAATTAAAATTCAAAAGAGTGAGACGGCCGGTTCTGATTTTAACGATGAATTAGTTATTGATCACGTGGCTGACAAATGAAAGAAATTCATTAGAATTTGTATTCCTGGTTAAACTATTGACCTAAGCTATCAAAAGAATGAGAACGAGAAATCCCATTGCTTTACATGCTCAATTAAGAGAAAACTTAAGTGGACAGCAGCTGTCTATGAATCACTTATTTGAGGGCCCCCACATGCTTACCCTTACTCTGAAAACAATTTAAGATCGATTACAACATTGTCAACACTGCTATGATCATCAAATGTTAACTAGGTTGCATCACTTGCAAAAGCCATGCAGTCTCTGACCCAGGATATGCTCCAGCTCCATCAGCAGGTCTGTCTGAGAGCTATCAAATGACCACTAATGGGCCCTCCACAGCAGGCTAAAATTTGAATGTAAATTATTTACTATTTTTAATGCTGTTGCATTTAGCAATGGTTTAAAAAGAAGCAGAACTAGCTTCTCTTCCATTTTGGGTGAGAGTGTATGGTCTGGTTTGGGATTTAGGAATTCCTTAATACTACTGAGCTCATTTGTGATTTTGACTTACAGTCAAATGTGTTAATTAGGCTGCTGACTGAACATCTTTGTGAAGGGAGACAGTGCAGATCTACATCAGTTTCTACAGAAGCACCAAGCTCCATACACGCAAGCAAAATACAGATACCAAGCCATATAAACAGTACTGCAGCTTATTGTGGATTAACTTTTGTGAAAGTCTGGATATGGAAGTATGGTGTGCTGTCCAAGATTAGCAAACTTATTGTAAAATGCTATGGCAGGCTGACAGGCTGTGGGAGTCAGACTGAAAGATTAGACCAGGAAACATGGCTGAACATGACTTCTTAAAAACAGATTAAGCACACAAGGGGCAGCATTCAGGAAAATACTGTATACAAATGTGATCAGAAAGCTGGCCTATGCTCAGTTAAACTACAAAAATTTTAAGTCAATCTGTTTTATCCAAAAAATCTCTCATGTCAGCTGGGAAAACTATACATTTGCATTATGTATGGGAAAACTGTTGTAATTACAACTATACTATAGGGAATTATGCAGCGTAAGTAAGGAACCTACATATCACAACAGATGACTGTGAGCCTCACAAAAGGCCAATTGCTATTGTGAAGCCAGTTAATGACAGTAGCTCCCCAGGCTTGTGTAGATTTTTCTTGCAAATTTTGAGTCATTGTGTAAATTAGAATTACTACTATTTAACGTAATTGATCCATTACATAATTTGTATTCATTTTGTTGACACACAGTTTCAAGAATCAGATATGGAATCCATATTGTTTTCCACTAGCTTCATGGTTAATTAAGAGAAGCAAGCTCAAAGGTATGAGTAGAAAAAGCTACGGTGGGCAGGGTGGACAGGCTTCATGACAGAGAGAGCTAATCTATAGAGACAGGAATACAGGCAGGCTGCCATTTAGCAGACAATGCTGAAATAATGATGGGAAAAAGTAAACCACTTACACAAAACACAAAGCAAGAGACTGACAACACCAAAAATTAAAATAGGTAGTGAAAGCAATCAGCTATGATTTAATTAACCGTAAACCAATTTGTTAATTTCTAATTACTGTGGCTAGTACTCCAAAGTAAATGTAATATACAATTTTCCACAAAAAGCAAAGAACAGCTTGCCTTGAGAACAGCCATTCAAATTGGGACAAACTCCCAATAACTGAGTCCACCTTTTACACAGCTGGACACTTTGTTTGTGCTTTCTTATCTGCTGTATATTATGATATCCTTAAGACCCCCTGTGGCTCTTAGTCTGACCTGCTGGACTGGAGCAACAGTCTGGGTTATAGCCTAATCAGATGATGTAAAGACACATGGCACATGCCCCTGAGGTCAAACTGAGATCTTTCTCAATGTAGAATACCGTACTTCAGCAACTTGTACTTAAACTTGACGCTATACTATTCAAAAAGAATAGGCATGGCTTTTGAATTTTCTTTCAAATGACATCATGACAGGTTAATACATACATGCATGCATTCAGCTCTACATCAGTGAAGTGTCTCCCCTTGAAAGACACTGAAAAATCCTGCACAAGCCTGAATTTGGCTTTTGCAACCCTTAGCGTACAGATGGAAATAATGCTTGAAACCAGAATCATGTCATAAGGATTTTGTCAATATCAGCATGCATATGAGGCAATCATGTTGAAAGACTAGGCTGACTGTCATCAGATCAAATTACATGGTAACGGTGCATATCATGTGAAAATTGATTAGGACTACAACTCACAGTTGTCGATTTATCAGCCAATCATTTTCTCAATTTGTTGTTTGATCCATAAAAGGTCCATCACAATTTCCTAACTCCCAAGATGCTGGCATCAGATTGCAAAGTGTTTATCAATATGTGACTCACAAATAGTATGCTATACAAAGTATATTTTTCCAGTAATTGCCAAAACCATAACCATTAAGTAGTTCTCTAATCACTGCATGGCAGGAAATGGATAGACCTACTGTCTAACTATGTTAACTAATAGCTCCACACACACGCCATGTCAGCTGTTGACCATACCGTGATACTAGAATTGACTCTCCCATTCAGTCAAGAGATTACCTCATCAGTGACAGTGAGAGTGAGTAATACTGTGGAGGATGACTCACAGTCTATCTATGGAAATACAGACACCATGGCTTGTGTAATATGGTGCTGATACAATGAACACGCCTTGTGGCTACAAATAAGCGTCAAAGCCCAGCAGCTTGTTAAGCAGTCTGTTTGAAGTATTTCAAACAAGACCAAAAAAAAAGAAATCCTAAATATTAGTTCAAATAAAAAAATGGGTAAGAGGAGTGGCTGATTTCTCCCAATCAGCATAAACAATAGTGTCTGTGAAGATAGAAAATGGACATCAGTGTGTTACTCTGATTATATTCCTTTTGTGTGCACATCCTTCTATTGATAGGTGGTGCTTATAAAAGGCCAGTGAAGTGTCCTAAAAGCAAGGCACCACACAGGTCAGGAAGCTTACAACAATAATTGATTGTGTCCTCGGGTCTTGACACAATCTACCAACTGAATAAAACAAAAAAAACAAAAAACAAAGCCACAGGAGGTAGGTTTCCACACACTAATTGGATCTGCTCACACCACGTCATTTAAAACTGAAATATTAAACAACACAGTTGGCATGGGGGAAGCCACGCAACGAGGCAAAAGACAAAAATCACAATTTGCAGCAGAAAATACTGTCAGACTTTGTAGATGGACCGATAAGTTGAGCTTAACGTGATTCATAGCTTCCTCCATGCCTCTGAGCTAGCATCACTGTCACATGCCGAGTCTGGGATAAGAGAGAAGAATCGCTTAACGCCACTTTACTTAGTTTGCCAGCTAAAGTGAATCCAAATAAACAAACAAAATCCAACAATATACCCAAGTTGAATCAATACGGCTTAGAGACATTTTGAGTCTTTTTCCCCCCCCCCCGTTTTAATGAATGATCCGCGTCAGTATTTTCCACTTAAAACATCTCCACATCAAACTACTTGGTAAAATAAGGTCGCTTATATTACACACTGCATTAGCCAGTGTTAGCTATCTGCTGTGACAGGCGTGGAAGGTTTTGTTAGCCGAACTAGCCCGGTGTCGAGGTGCCTATGCTCGGATGTTAACGCCTCAGCTAACGTTTACTGTTAGCTTGTGCTATTAGCCAGTAGAGGCTCATTGCGGTGAAATACCACACCGGGCATTTAACGCTCCTCGGAGGCATCAAATAGTGGCGATAGAAACGAGCCAACAAAGAGGCGTTGCTACCGGTTGCGTTTTGCCTCGCTACCACCACCCCAACAACAGCAACTGCATTATTGTCCACCAGCCTCGCCTGCTTGCTAACAACTCGTATTAGGATTCCATCCCCTTTCTTCATCCACGTTAGCTGGGCTAGCTAACCTGCCACACCATTAACGTTAGCTCGCGTTAGCTTGCTCCTAGAGTGCCGACAACACTTGGCAGTCTCAATATTACCGCTCAGTCAGGAAAAAGCGACAAAACCTTACTGTGCAGTGGCTTATTCGAAAAATCCTTATTTTCTGGCCATTCACGAAAGGCAGACAAGATGCAAACGGGCTACGGTGTCTTGCCGTGAGACACACAGCAACGCTGTGAAGAAAAGATTTGTAGCACACGCCCTTGACGACGAGGATTGGAGTCCACGTTTTCTCCGTAACTGCCCTCTGCAAACGATTGGACAGTTCTGGTCCTCGAGCTAATCAAACTCGAATATGATTGGCTGTCGTCTCTGTATAACGTCGTTGGTGAATGTCTTCACGATAGGTGCGTTTCATTTGGTCCCTGACGCCGCGGGAACACGCCTTGACATAAACCTCATACAAATTCAGTCTATTGTGACCGCCTGTCGCCTGAACAATGGAGCTCTATCTAAATTGGATATTTCACATTCCGCCACTAGTTTCTGTGAAGCCACGCATCATATTGAAACAATCTTTGAGGCACCCAAGACGTCCAACCTAAACAAAGAAACCTCCTAGGTTACACAAAATCAGACAACAATGATTTGCTAAGCCTACATTATGTATTGGCAATTCCCAGGTAAAGATTGGGCCTCCCATTATCATACAGGTACATCCTGATAGTTCATATAATCAAAGAATATCTTTGCAAATAGCCAGTACACAGAGCCTACTGTATATAAATAATCTTAGCTGAAAATAACAATACATTATGATGACAGAAAAGTGTGTGAGGCATAAGTCCAATATAAATAAAGGGTTTAATATGTGATTTTTTTAATGCATTTAAACATATGAAGCAATAATACATAACACTGAGTAGAACTGCAATTTATCATATGGGTTCCCCTGAAAGAATAATTGTGTCTATATCATTGGGTTGTATGATCACTTTGGTAATATACAATATGCTTGTAACTATGAGTTTGTGATGATGAACGTCGATTAATTTATGTGTAACCACAAGGTTTAACGTCAGGCATATTGGGACGCTTAGCATTGTAGAGTTTATCTCACATTACATTTAATTTACAAAATGTAACTAATCCCATGCTATGGTCTTTTTTTTCATTTTAGATACATCTACTGGCTTCAGGTCATTTTATTCAGTGACAAGAGACACAATTACACCTGTCAGGAAAGAAAGAATATCTAACATACTTTTGTTTTTCATATGAAATGCCTTACTTTTCTTCATATAGTCACTACATCCACAGTGGATAATCCAAATCATTAGTACTTCACTTCAACACAAAAACAATCAATTACCTCTTATTTGATAACCTGAGGCAGCCACTCCCTGCTTGGAGTGATTACTGTATACGGACTGTAGGCCAAAGAGATTGTGGTAGGTCATCAGGTAGCCTCTCACATTTCTTTCAAACCCAAAACAATAAATAAGATAAAAAAAAAGATTCATTTTCATTTCATGTTGCAGCATTTATGTGACTGCTCACATAGTTTTGTTTTTAACAAACACTAAAATAGCATTTTCTATAACAGAGAGATACGGAATGGAAACATTATTTCAGACTGAGCCTTGAAAACCAAACAGTTATCATCTGAAAAAGACGGTTGGTTGGAAATGAATTAAAACGTTCAGGACTTGAAGCTTTTCATGTACATATCGATTCAGAAGAGTGCTGTTGTTGCCCAGCTCTGCATCCCTGTTGCTGTATGAATTAAAGCCAGAGCCGGAGCAACTTGTAACCAAACGTCCTTAATAAAAACTGAAAGCTAGCTATTCTTTTAATACCAACATGTGTGCAAAAGTATTTTCTACTACTTTCAACATCTCATGTGTTACGCTTTTTTGTTTTCCAGAGCTTTCTTTCAGCACACAGAAGATACACACAGAAGATACACACAGCAAGCTAATAAAGCAAGACACAACCCTGTTAATTTAAGATAAAAGGTGAAATTATATTTGATAATATAGTAAATAACTGTACCTATAGTGAAGAAAGAAGTATTCTCTACTGTCTAGATTAGTGTATGTCTTCTTTTTGTTTTCTCTAAAATAAACATACTAAGTTAACCTGTTAGTAAGTGTACTTTATAAGAACATGTTTTAAATTATGGTTTGTATATTTGTGTGTCATTTCTTGTCCCCTCTCATTAATCTACACCTCTATTAATTATCCTACTTCCTTTAAGGGACAATTTTCAGTTTCCTTTAAACTGTTCATATTGCCAATATGAAGCAGAGTAAATAATAGGTGTGTGGATGGCATTTAATGACTTTTTAAAAGAAAATCAAAGACTATCTTCTGCAGCTCTGCCCCACCTTGTCCTCACTGGTACTCACTGGTGTTGGAGCTGTAGCTGTAGCCTTTAGTGGTTGGTGGTGGTGAGTCTGAGTCCACAGAGGCCGTGTCTTCATCCTGGGAGCAGCCCGCCTGGATGGCCCGCAGATAGCTGTGGCTGCGTGACCGGAAGCACGTAGGCGCAGGCAGATCCAGAGCCTCCACTGCCTGCGACTCCCCCTCGCAGTACGGTACTGAGTGCCCAAGGCCCTGCCCGCATACCTGAAAAAACGTGTGCAGACTCACACGCTGAGGGCAGAGGGCAGACTGTGAAATGTGTATTTATTGGGTCTATACCCAGTGGTGTAAGAAGCACTCAGAAGCAAAGGTGCCACTACAACAATGTAAAAATGTTCATGTACAAGTAAGTCTATATAAGCAAAATGTAGATAAAGTTTCAAAAGTATAAGTACTCATTCAACACAAAAATGGGCCCTGCGACTGACATATCATTATATGACATTAGATTGTTAATACTGATGCACCAATGTGTAAGTAGCATTTTACTCTTTCAGCTGGTCACGGTGAAGCTAGTTTTAAATGCTTTATACAAAGTTTCGTTGCTTGGTCCAGTGGGGTTAACAGGATAGGAACAAACAAAACAAAGTTCTGCTAGACATACAGTATTTATAGTCATATTTTAAAACCTATCTCTAAAGATTTGACCTTTTTGGGCCTCAAATAGTTACTTAAATGAAATCATCTGAGAAGTTTAGAGGGGAAATGTGTCTTTGTTGCAGACAACTCATAGACATCTGAAATATGACAAGTGTCCCCAACTAGATGCCAAACACTTTGGAAACCACTGGCTTAATCTTTGAAAATGCATCAAACTTTAGGAACTTATTTGTTTTTTCATGTTAAATGTTATTCGGAAAAGGAACTAGTGACTAGCAACTATAGCTGTCAGGTAAATGTAGTGGAATAAAAAGTACAATATTTCCCTCTAGTGTAGTGTCGTATTGTAGTGGTGTAGAAGTATAAAGCAGCATGAAATGGAAAATTCTAAAGGTATTCAACTTATTTTGAAATACTTGCACTTAACTTGAGTTAAATGTACTCAGTTACTTTCTGCCACTGTCTATACCTGTGAATTGAGGTGCAGGCCACTTTGAGGTTTCAACTATGAGTTAAAATGTTTTGAAAAAACGTAATCGACAAATGGCAAAATGGGTTTTTGTGGAAATGGAAAAATCAACACATTTAAAAGCTAATAAAAGGATGACTCTATTTTGTACTTGGTGCAGGGACACTATAAAACTATATGCATTGTATGAGTTACTCAAAATAGTTTTGTTTCAGTATTTCTTTGTTGCATGGAGTTGTCTTTGTATGATGGAAATAAGAAATGTCTGATCAAGCGGCATGAAAAGAAGCAGAAACAACCAGTATTAGTATTTTTATGTTTGTCATTTCAGTAGCAAATATGAAAGTGTTGTGGGTGGTACATAATGCCTCAACATCAACTCACTCCAAATGTTGGACTTTGGTATTCACAGTGTCTTTGCTCTGACTGACTTAACTGTGATCTTGAAAGAAATGGAATCTCTCAGTTATGATTTGATTAATGTAAAAGCTCCCCTGTAGAGCATTGCTTCTTGATGAAAGGATGTTTGCATTAGTCTGGCGTGTGATTCTGCATCCCAGTCCAATCCTGCCGATGAAGATATACAGCAAGCTCCCTCGGGTTTATACTGAGGCATATGTCTAACTTTGACATTCTGCAAACACGCTCAAGCATCGCTCCTATTCCACCAGCTTATTTCCAGCTGACTTACTCATGTACCATCTCAGCAGACATTACATACACTTAAATATTATCTCATGACAGCTTCAGACTTGGAGAGTTGTGTCAGTGAGTGTTTTGCTCATTCCCTGGTGATTTTTACTTTTCTTTCTGGGTCACTGGAGTCGATCCAAAAGGATCTAATTAGCTGCTTAATTACATGAAGTATGAATATTTACATTATACCCAGAAAAAGTACATTAAATTGTTTTGTCAGGGAAACATTGGTTGATCACGAGTCTAAACAGACACACATGAGGAAGCAGTCTTAGCCAGCCAAGTAATAATAATGTGACAAGCTACAGTAACAGCAACACGTTTGATAAGATAATAGACATACCTGAGTGCCTGAGCCTCTGCCCAGTGTGCCAGAACATTGGCTGAAATCATTGTTCCTGTAGCGTGGAGGGGCCTCTAACGGGCTCACCAGGCAGTCTAAGTTATCGAGGCTCCGATTAGTTGACAGCTCTTTCAGGGATGGCAGGGTGCTGTGGAAGTGAATGTAATAATCAGCCTCTCAGAAGTCAGAGACCGGAATAAGTGAGGGCTGTGTTTAATTGATGACATCCAGGAGAAATTTAAATCACACTCCGAAAAAGTTTTAAATTTAAAAATTAAATATTATTGAGATGTGTGGATAGCGATATGTGCTAGGTTTCATAATACCAGCACAGAGGAAACAATGATTTATGACGTAAGCTGCTAATGATCTCAATTGCCTTTCTGATAGTTCTTGGACATTTTTGGGAGGTTTCCTCTGTTCTGGCTTGTTGTTTTGGCACCTGGTGTTAGTGAAAATGTGTGTGCACTAAGCAGCAGGGTAAGGTGGAGTGATTTTCATGGAAAATTTGCATGTTATGAAATCAGGGCTTGAGGAAGCAGGTGATAGTAAAGTAGTAACACAGCACTCAGGTTACCTGCAAGGTAAGAGATGGAGCAGCGGGCACAGAGGAAAAGTAGTGGGAAGGTTAGGCAAAAATAGGTGGTGGGTAGTGGTAGGACAAGTGAGGGTGGGTGGAGGACCACACTGCCAGCCTAAGGATGACACTGACCTCAGATGCTGCATAGAGCATGCACTCTGTAGTGGAGACCACAGATAATCCTCCCGCATAAGAGCGTAGCAACGAGGCCTGTCCGTGTGGATGGAGGGGTAAAACACATGGCAAAATTTCATCTCCTACTGCTTTTGTACCAAAGATGATACTGTGTGTCCTCATTTCTCTACATCTCTACCTCCATGAATAGCTTCTCTGAGCTTCTTTTGACTGAGTGCTACTGCACAACCAGACAATTATTTGTGACAAGATGCTGCCACCTGCTGACTACCATTGGGGACAAAAGAAGAATGTTTCTTCCCACAATATTAACATCATACCTTTTCAGTGCCTATTGCTATTTTAATTAATGTAAAGTAAAAGAGCACAAACACAACTATGGCAAAAAAATGAAGCATGCTAAATAAATACTTCCAGTATGATGAATTTGATTGCCAGTGCTGTGGGACTCACTTGCGTGGAGGTGGAGGTGGCTGCTGCTCACTCAGGGAGTGCTGGGTGGCCTTCAGGTAGCTGTGGCGACGGGCAGCGGATTTAGGGGAAGGTTTTGGGCTTCCCTCTGAGTCCTCACTGTCCTCTACGTCTCCCATAGCTTTCACATAGCTGCCGCTGCGCATCCTTCGACAGGGGATCTCAGATCCTCTGGCTCGGCCACGACCCAGAGTTCCTGCCCAGTCCCCCAGTGGGACCTGAATTATGAAAATGCATCCTCTTGTAAGACATTGAGACCATGTAATGCTGATATGTCAGGTGTATCCCTTAGTCGCTGTGTGTATTTCATGGTTTGAGTGTGATTTTGTTCACTTTTTAAAAAATAAATATGCACAGTATGATTCTGAGCACGTGCAGCAATGGTACCATAAATGTTAGTATAAACAAAGAGGATAAAAAATATATGATAAACAGAATAAGGGTAAATCTAATGAAATTATCAGGCAAAGTGGAAACTGTCCTCCAGTGCTCAGAACTGATCAATAAAACCAACAAACCAACAACCAACAAATTATAAAAATATCCATGCAACTTACAAAGAATGATGATGAAGATGAATACTCACTGGCCCTCCTACCTGAAGGAACTGTTGTGCCAGGTCTTGGTGGCATGATTTTGATTTAAGAAGGGTCCTGTTGACTGTAGCAGAGCCCTTCTGCAACACTTGCCTGGCCTGGCTGAGGGTGAGAGTGGACCAAGAGCCCCTCTTCACCAGTGTATCATCCTTGCTTCCCCTGGTTCTTCCCTCCTCTTCCTTGGATCCTATCTGTGTCGCCGGGCACGCCAGAAACTTGAGGTCACTGCTGCTTTTCGAGGTCTTAAGAGTATGTGCAGAAATGGTGTTGTAGCCCTGTGGGATATGTCTGGCCTGGCTGTCTGACACCGCTCTGCCAAGAGTCATCATGCTCAGCGGGTTGCGGTAACCTACAGCAATAGTGCCAGCTTTGGTGGTGTCAGTGTCCAGGGCATCGTCTGAGCTCCAGAGGCCTAGTGCAGTGGACCTAGGTCTCTGCTTTGGCCCCTCAGTTTTAGCCCTGTCTTTACTCTTGCTCCTGCGGGTTGGTCTACTACCATCCTCACTAGCTCCTGTGGTGCCAGTCATTCCTCCGGCAGAGCGCCCATTTATGCTGCCTTTGATTGCAGAGTTTTCCAGGGACTGGGACTTGGCAAAAAGCTTCTGCACAGAGTGCATCAGGTGGCGTATGCGTCCTGGGCTCTCACTGCGTTGCTTTGACATACGTCCTCTGTGAAACTGTAGCGTACTGAAGCCATCACGCTGTAGAGGCAGGTGCCTCTCTAGCTGATCCAAAAGGTTGGAGGGTAACCGATTCATCTTGGCTGCTGCTGCAGAGGAGATGGTGGCTGATCCACTGGTGATCATAGGAGCTCCAGTAAGGCCCAGACCCAAGCCCATGCCCATAGATAAGGAGTTGGAAAGTGTACCCCCCCTGCTGCCCTGTCCAACCCCACCACCACCAGCCATACAGGTCTGGGAGCAGTCAACCTGGTCAGTCTGGGAGGAGAAGTGCAGACGAGGGAAGGTGCTGCTGTTGGACATCTGGCTGAAAGGCAGCAGGCAGTCAGGGGTCAGGGTGGTGGGGCTGGTGGGAGAGCACTGGTGGAGATGGGGGTCCAGGGTACCATAGTGGTTTATGGTGGGGCTCAACAGAAAGGAGCTGTGAGGGTCAGAGGTCAAAGGACAGAGAGGCTTCTGGGGGCATCCCGCTGGTTCACACGAGTCAGACAGGTGACGACTGCGGTTGGCTCCTAACCCTTTCATGGTGGCTGAGATGTCGTCCTTAGAACATGTCTCCAATCAGTATGGGTCTACTGACCTGACCGCTCATCCTGCAAGACACAGAAATTATCTATTAAACATGTGAAATCATTTTTAGGAAAGATCTCTGATTGGTGCTGCTATTTAGTAATGCACTCTGATGGAAGTGTATTAAAAAAAACTTTCAAACAGTAACAACACTTCTGGGCATATTCCCATCACATATTAGCTATTTTCTGTGATTAACCACCATTCATATCCTAATTCAGTGATCAAGTTCTCTCAGGAATGTTTAATAAAAATGTATCAGTGTTTGTCCCTTTATAGAGATTAGAATTAACAGTGCATAACAGTAAAACAACCATTTGCGTACAATATAAAGGCTGAGAGTGGGGAGTTCTACACATTAATACTTAAAGCTAATGAAAACATTAGATTTAGAGCCCATTTAGAAGTGTTTCTCTCTGAGTGTCCTTGAATTTCCAGAGCAGTAATTGTGCTAAAAAAGACATTATAGACTGTCTCTGGTGTGTGGCACATTTCACAGAGGCAGCAAAACACAGCCAGTAATACGGAGAACAGAGCCATTGTCCTATACAGTAAGTTTCCATATAACATAAAACAAACCACCAGGTGGCACACCAGTAACAAGTGCACAAAGGACACTGAGTTTGGGGGGAAACTACACACATAACATTATATACTGTACATAGATCTTAAATTGCATTTCCAAATAAATATATCTAGGTTTCATAAATCACATGCAATATTAAAACAATCCCTCTGCATATTAAAATCTAATTAATATGGTGGCTTTATTCTGAAAAGGCAGTGAAGCAATACATAGTGTATGCTTACACAGTTATGATTTGCTCTCTCCATAATGTTGCCACTAAACAGAAAAGTGCAACGGAGGCATGAGGGTGGAAGAAACTAAATCACAGATTATTCTAATGGAACAGGACATCCTATTCAGTTTGCTGCATGAACTGTTCCTCCATAGCAGGAAAGCAGATCGGCCAAGGCCGCAATCAAAAACACCACAGTGATGTATGGCCTGGAGCTACTCCGCTGACAATGCATGGGAGAATGATTTTGTGACTCATACATGTAAATGAGATTTATATTTAAGGAGAGCTATTTGTTTCAAAGCAGGAAATGAACCCTCATTTCCACAAATCATTTTTTGGTACTTCACCATCCTCTCAAATCCACTGACCGTGGGATAAACTGGGAACAGTAAGTCCCTAAGCTGAAGAATTCTGGGGCAAAAGCAAATATATTCATAGATGTATTTCAGTGGCACCTATATTAGATACAAGCAGAGATAAATACTGATTTTAATCTGCCTCGCTTAACTGTCCTGTTGTGATCTATAGACTATGTATGTTTTCATTTTATTTTGTAGGTAGAGCTTCTTGTTCTAGGTAATTCCTTGAAAATAGAACATCAGAGAGCTGACAGGCCATGGCAGCTCTGATGTATAGCTAATGGTAATTTTCTAACCACCTCCCTGAAACAAGCAAAACAAAACAAAATCTAATATGGCCTCCTAGTCAATATGCCTAAGTGTCCAATGCAACCACAACAATTAATCTTAACATAGCCCTTAATTTGTCTTTGTCATCTACTGTATAGAAACACATACTGGTCAGTACAGAAACAGGTGCTGGCCTGTATAGAAACACGTACTGGCCTGTATCCAAACGTGTACACAACGCAGAGCAAATGAGGAAAAAGACATATTTTAGGGCAACTGTGTCGTCTCCTTCTATCACAGCCCTACTCATTCTCAAAGATCACTATGAACAGACAGCAATATTGCATCAAGGTTATGAAAACTCATAATTCACACAGCCGAAATCCATGCTGCATTAAATTCACTCTAACAGATGCTGTCTGTATCACAGTGGAGTGACTCACCGATCAGTCAATGGTAAGAGCCCTCTCCCACAGAAAGCATGAAATCTTGCCTGGGAGCTGAATATGGAATGTTAACTGCACACATTTTCATTACACTGTGTTGGTTTGGCACTTCTTACGTCTCTTTGACCCCCCATACACTCTCTACAGTGTGAGAGCAGCCACTTATCTGAGTCAGTGTTCCTGGACAGGCACAGCGGCGTGCTGACAAATACACCGGCGTTTTACAACGACGCAGCCTGCTGTAATTCATCCACCCGAGCTGACTGTAGCCCCACGTGTTCACGTCCTGTAGGCACCACTGCTGACAAACTGACACACACCTACACACTAACACACCACTGTCACACACATACACGTGCTTACCGCCCACCCACCTGTCCGCCGCACCATCGAACACCCTGTCACGTGTTCAGCATCACAGGGGCAGGATGAGAAAGAAATAATGTTCACAGTTCATGTAATTCTGTCACAGGTTCAGTGCATCTGTCTGTCTGCGTGATGGTGGCCAGCAGGCGCCTGCATAATTACAAGGTGAACGAATCCTTGGACTGCGTGTGATGTCTCTGCTTTACACACACGCACTGTTGGGAAGTAATAACTGACTGTGGGAATTATCTTAAGAATCTTGCACATTTACTGAGTGGCAGGAGTGTTACGCCTCTCTCAACAGCAGCTAAATGTGTGAGTAAGCGAACAGCACCTGCATCATCAAAAGCGTAACCTCAAAGGATCGCATTTGTTCGTGCATTGTAAGGGTCATTTGGAGGGCAAAAACTCATGTAAGCATTTGGTCGATTGATGTGTGTGTCGGTGAACTATGGAAAACCACAATCGCGATTAAACGTCATGAGAAAATAGATTTGACAAGAGCAACGTTGTTGTGGCTGAAAGTAGTTGTATAGCATATTACAAAACCAAAATCTTACAGAGCTTAAACACTTTACAGTGCATCTTTAAGTGTAAAACACTTTATTCTCTTGTTCACAACACAAAGACGGCCATTTGATAGATTAATATATGTGGACGTGAAACTAAAGAAAATAAAAGGCTTGTTTGAACATTAGCTGTCTTTACCAAATTTTGTAAACAAATTAATCTCTCTCATATAAAATATAAAAGTCATGAATAGCCGTGTGGGGACAATAACAAAACACATGTAAGATAAGACAAGCAATTAGTGTGAATATTCTTTTAAAATAAATAAAGTAAATGTTTTGTCCATCTTCTGTCTGCAGCCAAATCCTCCCAGTGCAAAATCACTTAACGAATAATGTATTGTTATAAGCTAGAGCAGACCAAAGAAGCATTGCCTATTCTCCCTACGCTACACTACAGCGCATAAACGTGAGAAGTGATCCACAGGGGCCTTTAAAAAGCATAGCAATGTCTCGAACAAGGAAAACGTATTTTTCCATGGAGAGTCAGAGTAGGTCAGAAGGAGTGGGCTGTATTGAAGGTTGTTGTCAGGTATAAAAGCAGACTACAGTTCATGTACTGTGGATAGAATACACTTTAAATGTAATTATGATTAACTACAATGTGCCTCAGTATGTCATTCTATACATTGTATATTCATTAAGTAACTGCATTAGGGTTTTCTTCCTTTACCCAATTACTCAACTGAATATTGAATAGTATACTCTGAAACTGAACTGAATCTGAATTGTACTAAATATTTTACTTAAACCTGCAATAACAGATTTTGTGGCCACTTTGGGCAAGTGAACACAACACTTGTATTTAAGCACCCATCGAATACGTAGCAAAATTAGCATTCATTAATATTCATTTGTCAAGTTTCTGGCCATGTGGCGATTTTAAGTACAATAGCCCATCTTTTAGTTAGTTAGTTAGTTTAGTTTAGTTAGTTGCAAGTGTGGCCATTTCAAATTAATATATTATGTGTTATTACACTTATATTTAAGTGTTTTGGTATTCTGATTCAGAGATTAAAACAAATTCAAAGCACACTAGCATGATCCATTGTATTTAAAGACGTAATCAGATGAACACTATTTCTGTCTGAAGATACAACATCTACTGACTCATATATCTGTCATTAAAATTATTTAATGTCTTAAAACTAAACATTTTAAATATATAGGGGCTCTCTTATCGTCAACCCATCCACTCATTTATTACAGTACAGTACTCCTATTATACTGGCCATTATTGTATCCCGCTTGCAAGTTCTTATGTGACTGAGATCTGGGACGTCTAAGTTGGCTCCTATACAGCTTTGCAGTCACTGTCTGTTACTGTGTAGAAAAATCAAAGCCAGATGACAAACAATAAACAAGCACAAATGTTATCGAGGCTGCAGCTTTGCCAGTGGAATCATTTCCATTGTTGGAAGACGTTTGTGACTTTCCAAGTATCTTGTTATGTAATGTTGTTTCTAGAGCTTGAGCTGGGAGGAAAAAAAAAAGCCCAGTGGGCGAAAAATAATATTTATAGTATCCTTTAGGCTATGCATCAAATTTTCAGCTGTCAAGGTAAAGATGTTTTTGATAATTAGGGCACTCACGCTGAACTAGCAGAAACATTCGGGACAAGCTTGACATGTTGTCTGTTGCTGGGCAGGGGTGTAAAATTAGGCATGGTCTCTGTGATGTTCCATCTTTGACATTCTGTTAAATACATAAAAATCTGAAATCAATATAAATGAGCCACAGAACATCAATCATTTAAAAAATTCAGTCGCTTACATCAGTTTTCAAGATCATTATAATTAACAGCCATGAAATTGTCTTTTACTTTTACTCATTGATTTAATGTCAATATTTTAAAATACTAATAATAATTGACATGTAGGTTTTGCTGCATTAATACAAGCACATACAAAATAACTAGTAAACATTTCTTAACAGCAGAGTTTAAAAAGAAAGAAATTAAAGTCTCAGTATACTGCAGTTAGTATTCATTGTTAGGCTTTTAACCAGTGTCCCTACAAGCGCTAAGCTCATTAAGTCAAACTAAGATAAAGGAGTCTAATGTCTCTTTAATGACACTTTGTGGGTCTCTTTAAAAATCAAAAATGAAAATAATACACTTAAAATGAAATATATATGGAATACATTTTGGGATGATTTTTACAGAGGTTTCAAATTTAACAAATGGTTGGACATGGAACTCTGAACATAAATGTACTTTCATACAGCCCCTGTTAGATCTAAATGCGGCCTACTAACAAGCAGAACCAAGAGTTGCTGATCTGTGTCCCACAGAGCCACTGAGCAGGCCTGTAATAAATGTCTCTTGTGGCTGTGCCCTTCCCCTCCAGCCTCTGGTGATGAGCAGAGGGGGGGAAGAGACAGTGAAGAAACAGAAATGTATCGATCTGGGTCTCGCTCCTTGTTCCAAGGGTGAATATACAGCTGCTGGGTATTGGCTTTTGGATTTTCCTTCAATAATCACCTTATTTTTCTCATTGCTTCTACCGGTCATCCACTCTCTTTCAGCCACATGTGCAGTACTTTTACAATACAATCCACTACAATCACTGACTGCACAATCTTTTATAAACGATATAGTCTAATTTCAGGCGCATCTAATAAAATGTTTGATATCCAGCAAAAATGTATCCATCTTCTGCCAGGCTACAACAAGTACAAAGTCCATGTTTCCAGTATTAACACTTTAGATGAGCCAACACCATCCGTTATCCCCACTGTCTGGTGAGAATCTACTAATAGCTTGTTTCAGTCACAAAGTTATGTCATCGGGGCTTCCTGTGGATAAAGCAAGTGTTGTTCTTTACTGTTGCAAGTGTTATTCTCCACAGCCTGGGGAGAGCAAGAGAAACTAGGCTCATTTGGATTTTTAAGAATTAGATTTTTTTTTATCTCCAATAATCTAATTCCCATAAGCATTTTTAATGACGAGATTTTGTTACCTTTGGACAGAGCCAGGCTAAATGTTTCCCACTGTTTCCCATCTAATTTGCTAAGCTAAGCTAACTGACTGCTATCTGTAACCTTATATTTAATAACATTATTAAACATTATTAACAAATATTTACTATTTAACAGACATAAGATATGATAACGGTATCAATCTTCTCGTATTTCCCAAAATGTAGAACTATTCCTTTAATGCTGATCGAATGCTGGTGAAACGCTGGTAAATTATTATGTATTATTTGATCTGTTAAAAAAAGATATTTAAGAGAAATATGTAAATTCCCTAATTGTATGTAAAAACAATCGAATTCTTAAAAATCCTGAATTCAATATTATTGATCTGTTTCCCCTTAGTATCTTAGTTTGTAAGATATACAGTACTGTGCAAAGGTTTTAGGTAGGTGTGAAAAAATGCTGTAAACTAAGAACGCTTTCAAAAATGGAAGTGTTAATAGTTTAGTTTCATGCACAAAATGCAGTGACAAGTGACAAAAACAGACGAGAAATCTAAATCTAATCAATACTTGGTGTAGTCACCCTTTGCCTTCAAAACAGCATCAATTATTCCAGGTACACTTGCACACAGTTTTTGAAGGAACTTGGCTGGTAGGTTGCTCCAAACATCACTTCCAGGAGTTCTTGTTCTTCTTTACGCTGAAGATAGTTCTTAATGACATTGGCTGTATGTTTGGGGTCATTGTCCTGCTGCAGAACTTTGGGGCCAATCATACGCCTCCCTGATGGTATTGCATGATGGATAAGTATCTGCCTGTACTTCTCATTAATGAGGACACCATTAATCCTGACCAAATCTCCAACTCCATTTGCAGAAATGCAGCCCCAAACTTGCAAGGTACCTCCACCATGCTTCACTGTTGCCTGCAGACACTCATTATTGTACCGCTCTCCAGCCCTTCGGCGAACAAACTGCATTCTGCTACAGCCAAATATTTCAAATTATTCTGCACCCCAGTTCCTATGTTTTCGTGCATAGTTGAGTTGCTTGGCCTGGTTTCCATGTCGGAGGTATGGCTTTTTGCTGCAACTCTTCCCTGAAGACCACTTCTGGCCAGACTTCTCCAGACAGTAGATGGGTGAACCTGGGTCCCACTAGTTTCTGCCAGTTTTGAGCTGATGGCACTGCTGGACATCTTCCAATTTCGAAAGGAAATAAGCTTGATGTGTTTTTCCTTGGCCGACCGCTGCGTCTACGATACTCAACTTTGCCCGTTTCTGTGCAAGTGTGTCTATAAAACGTGATGCTGGTTTGAAGGCAAAGGGTAACAACAAATATTCAATTGATTTAGATTTTTCTTTTGTTCGCTCACTTATCATTTTGTTAATTGATAAAACTAAAATATTAACACTTCCATTTTTGAAAGCATTCTTAGTTTACAGCATCTTTCCACACCTGCCTAAAACATTTGCACAGCACTGTCTATGGAAAAGTATCATCATGTTTTTGTGCTGATCAATATTGCTGCTAAGCTAATCAGCTGATCATTGTAGGTTAAAATGTATCTTATAGACATGAGGGTGGCATTGATATTCTCATCTAGCCATCTGCCAGAAAGCAAGTAAGCATATTTCTCAAAATGTCAAACTATTCCTTTAACATGACCAAGACAGGCAAGGCCAACAAAGGCACATCCATTACAATGAACATAAAAAGCACCCTCCTCCCGCTCTTCTGTTTCTGTGTTGCTGAAAAGCAACCAAGTCCATAACCAGGAGGGATGAACATCACATGTACAAATATGAGTTACACAATAAGACTTTGTTTTAGCTGTGTTGTTTAGACCACTGAGCATCCAATAAGCTGGAAGCTAAATTTACTAAGATATAATGGAGTGATTCTCACAGTGTAGCTGCATATATCCAACAAGCATTCATTCATCATTTAAACGCCCAAGAGGCTATATCACTGAGACATTTTTCCCTGAAGTCCCACAATCTGGTCTTCAGGTCATATCACATCTGTCCAGTGCTAAAATGTGCCATCAACGTCAAACATGAACTTTTAAAAATCCTAAAAATGCTAATCATTCATAAACCTCAAATATAATAGTGTTCTAAAAAAGAAAGCCCATGATGAAACTGTAGACAGGAAGATTAATTAGATCAATAGTCTTATAACCCAGTGTGTTAAGAAGTATAATTTTCCTGAGTGTAGTTGATTCCTTCTTCAAATCATTTTAACAACCTCTGCCTCTTACTTTAATGTGATTGACCAGTCCCTTCTGCAGAGAAGGGCGTTTTGAGTACGCTGTAGTTAGTATGGTAAGACTATGGGGAAGACAGAGATTCAAGCAGATGGGGGACTTTACATAACAGCACAAGCTAGAGCAGATGACAGCTTTCATACTGTTCCCCCTTTATTTACTGTAGGTTGAAGCTATCCAAACACCTGTTTATCTCATTCAGTGACTGGCTTGTCAGGGAACTGTGGGAACTTTGTTCATGGCATACGAGCGCGCCTTCCAAAATCTGAAAGCATCTTCCTTTGACATTGTTGAACATGGAGGATGTTGCTCTCAAAATGGGAAGTCTGCTGAAATATTCAGAGCTAGCAGCATTTGCCGTTCATAGTATTCTCATCAGTGCTTTGCCCATTAAGGCGATCCCAGTGCACCGCTCTCCCTTGTTCACCACTGCATACACTGACGTGCAATTAGACAGAGAGATTGCACATTTCCCTTGGGCCATTTACCATCCTCCCTTTACTGATGCTGGTTCCTTTCTACATGTTTTCATTTGGTAACATCTTGTGCCAACACTTCAACACTGCCTGACCACAGAGATCCAGTTCAGTGACTCTGCAAGACTGAATGCACGTCATGGTGCTGGATAAAAGGGTTACATTTATGGGTTTAGTTAAACATTTAAAAAAAAGGCTGTAATCCTGATATTGGTTTATTGGATAGCCATGCAATAATGTATTAATTTAGATGTAGATGTGTAAATCACTACCATCACTCGCTTGTAAGATTAGACTATTATAGACTGTTATATTAATAATATAATAGGACTAAGTACATAGCGCAAATTCTAAGTTTGAAAAGAAATGACATGATTTCGGATGCGCATGTCTGTATTTCTGTCCTCATAAAGCAGAAGTGTCTGCAAGGCGGGTGTTGAGAGCTGTGAACATCCCTCCCTGACAAAATGACTTTGACACTGTATTGGTCTCAGGCGAAACAATAGCTGCGTGTTAAGTGTTAACCTCTGTTGTGTCATGCATGCTGAGCATGCAGTCCAGTGTCTACACTGTTAAAACACACTATCCATACATTCGGCACAGCCCCTGGGCCCCGGGGAATTATTGCATGCTATTGGTTAGTAGCTGCCAGGGTGAATCCTCCACCAGTGCTTGTTTAAAATGCTGTCAAAGCTTTAATAGTCCCGGGGGCTTGGGTTTAGAGAGGAAACGCTTCATTCTACTCTGGAAACAGAAAAGGCAAGACAGACAGTACTGTGCCATAGGAAGTAGTATAATTGCTTTTGTTTGAGCATTGTTTGAGTTTTAAACTAATCTGCGGTCTGGCATCATGCTCGCACAGCTGTATCTTGCATTTCTACCACATTTATAGACTATCGGGTTAATTCTTTGCAGGCTGGTTTAAATCTATCCATTTGATTGTGGGCTGTGTGTGGTTTATCTCTTTCAATGCTAGCTAACCCCATACCGGGACTGCTATTTCTCCAACATGCAGCAGTAAAGTGAAAAGTATCTTATCACGTGCACCTACAGTAAAATAATTATCCTTATTGCTTGTGTCCACAAGGTTCATGCATGTTCTGATTTGTTTTACTCACAAACACAAGATGATTTCCTGATGCCCTGAACATTGACCTACTGTGTAATTAAATACAAAGAGCAACATATTGTTGCATTGCGTGTTTGCATTTAAAAACCACATAAATCATAACAGCTTCAGCTACATCATATTCTAGCCCGGGGTGTCATATTAAACGGATTTCTCAGCAATAGTCCTACTTAAATCCTATGGGAGGCGAGATCAGGCCAGCCTCACAGCAGCTGTCCCTGGCTGCTCAAATTGCCTCCCTGCACTAAAAACAAAATTAAATGAATAGGCTGTTTTGCTCGCTGTAATGTGAAGGGATTAGAGTATCCAACAGTATCAGGATTTAGGATTCAGTGTGTACTGCACATGCCCAGGCGGAGCGGTTCAACTGCAGCAGCCGTGGTCAGGGCAGAGCAGAGCAGAGGTCTGGAGGAGAAGCGTATCTGTCCATTAAGAGCCACACTTAAACAGGAGCAGAGGCTGTTGCGAGGAAGACACCAAGGTCATTTTAAATGTGCGCATTTTTTTTATGCACTGCAAAGTGGTCTAATTAGAGTGAACATCAAAGCTTGTTTAGACAGCAATGAAAGTAAGAGGATCAGAAGAAGCCACAGGATCACATTTACATCAATTAGTACTGAATATATAGCAGTGTTAGGTCTTAACATGGTGAGACAGCGCAGACAATGCTCTTGAACAGTCCTTCATTTTGGCAAAACATCAAGAGCTAAATTCAAAAAGGTGAAGTATATTATGAACCTGTTTTTTAATACTGAAACACAGATAAAAATTAAAATGTGCTCTGAACTTTCCTTATTGTCCTGACTACCAGAACACCCTCTTGCTACAGTACCCCCATTTCCCCACTGAGGTCAAGGTACCATCCAGCCAACAAACAATTCTTCCCCACAGCAGGAGAGTGCACCTGTATCCCCATGCATCACTTTACAAGTGTTTAGCTAAATACCAGTGCATTATTTGCACATAAATATCTTTCATGTTGATGGGATCAATAGGAAAATGGCCTTTCTCTCTGCCAATAAGGGTTACTGTGCATTTGCACGCGTAATATTTTTTGTAAGATAATATCGTATTCCAAAGGTAACGCATGCCTGAATGTAAATGTGCAACCTTTCTGGAGGATAGTGAGATTTTGTCCTCAGGTTCCTGCAACATGGAAATCTGCCGGTCCTTTGTGGGGTAATTTAGTGTTGCGTAACTAACCAGGAGGTTTCATCAAGTTTGGACACTGAATTCAGCCTTCAGTCGTCCATCTGGGAGAGCATAGTGCCAGTAAAGATGAGCACAAAGACAATTGTGGTGTACAGCAGAGAACTGTCAATCTGGACCAGAGAGGGTTGGGGGGTAGAGAAAGGCACAATGACCAAGGCCACGGTTCTGCTCTTGTCTCTCCTTTTAGGCATAAACACTATGCTTTGCCATCAGGACCATAAAGAATATGTTTGCAGGATGTAGCTGTCAAATGAATACAATATTTAATATCTCTCTCCCTTAAGATGCTGGAATCCTTTGATGGTAATAGGGATGCTCTGAGATCTTTCCTGTCCTTGTGTTGAAGGGTGATCATGTCCAGCTCGCCAAACTAAGGTATGTAATGCAGCCTATGTCAACAGCAACATCCTTGGTCAATATATTAATCTGTCTTATTATGAAGGACACCAGGTCCAGCTCCAGCTTGTAGGATGTCACAAGGAACATCTGCTTAACATAGTCCAACAGCTCTTTTTCATTGCCCAGAGCTTCCTAGTTCTCAAACATATCACATACCCTATCATGAAGCCTGTAGCTAGAACATCATCTAATGGTCAAATGTCCTTGCAAAAAGTGTAGCCTAGATTAATTTGTCTGATCAAATCTAACAATGGGAACTCTGATTGGCCCCAGCCATCACCTTCCACAAATTCTCAGATATTCGCCCACATTCGTAGTGTACGTCTCACAGATGACGCACTGCAGCTCCATGTTGAGAGAGTGCTTCCATTGCTGCTGCTGCCATCTCATTGCTGACAAAGCTCATCAGTCAGTGCTCTCCAGCTGGTGTGTGATCCCATGCGTGCTTGACACCAAGGGACATGAAGCACAGTAAAAGTGGATCAATGGCAGCAACCAAGACGGTGCATGATGGGCAGCGTTTATCCAGTGCGGCCTCAGTCTTTCCTTGACTATAATGTCATCTTGCAACTGAGATGAGTGGCTAAGCCTTTAGAGTGGGCAAAGTGAAAATAGAACATGTTCTGTGGGCTTAGATGTTATAAGTCAAGCTTCTAGCAGCTGGAGGTTAAGTGTATGGTACACAACTGTTTCTATTTTAATTTCTTCCTTTCTATCCAACATATACATTGTTTTTCCTTTAACATTATAGCTTTCAGTGGATAGACACAGTGCACTGGTAACAGCAGAAAAACGAGCTTGCAAATGTAAACCACACTGTCACACCAGCTTGACTCATCTTCATTCTCAGTTATATATATATATATATACATATAAATATACAGTCACAGCTCATGATATGCTTGCCAACACACTGGGATTATAGTACAGTAGAGCATCTACATATTTAACTTCCCCTGTGATGAGGGGAAGAGCTGTTTCATCATAAAAGAAAAAGCCTTTTATAATCCAAGATATAAGAATAGTATATTCATTATATACTATGTGTATATAGGTGTAAAATAATAATTAAGGCTTAAATCTTCATTTACAAACAGACAGACATCTCAAATCCCATAGTCAACAAAATAAAGTATTATACATGGGCTGCTGGCTCAGAAAGAATTTTCTCCCATTATAAAAATTTTTTTTTGCCTACTTTTAAAGACAATGGAATTATCACTAAACTAACAACTAACAATTTGAATTATGACTCAAACAACATTAGAGGTTTATGTTATATGCATATACTGTATGCCTGTATATGCTAATATTCCAACTCTGGTTCTGAGAAATTGCATTTCAGTTACTTTAATATGTCTAATACTACATTACCCATACGCCTACAGGGCTGTTACTATGGCAACGGCACTGGCCAAAGGCGCAAAGTTGTTCTGGTCAAGAAATTCTCCAGTCAAGCAATCATTTCAGTTATTCTGCCACCTTAAGCAACCAAAGAGTGTAGCCTGGCTGATACTATTAAAAGACGAAGAAAATAGAAAATAAAAAAGCTAAGAAAACCAGATGAGTGCATGTGGAGCAATGCAGTTGAGTGTCCGCTCACTGAGGTTGTCAGAGCCAACATGAAGTACTAGAGTTACAGGGTAATAGCGAGCTAGCTGAAATCAGATTCGCCTTGAGTACATAGATGAAACCACTGGCTTAATTTTAACTTCATGTATGTTTATCCGCTAAAAGTTAAAGTCCAACTGAAATAATTCAGTAATCCCTTTTTGAAGTCAAAAATAATGTCAACATGTCTTTTAAAGATATTTTTAATAGTTTTAAAGGAAGAAAAGAGGTCTTTGAGGAAGTATCAGAAATGCCTCCTTTCCTGTAGGTGTCATTACAGAGAGAGTAAACAAACTTGTGCTGCAGGTTACAATCCATGGGCAGACGGTCTGTTGCTAGCAGTGGTGCTGAAGAGTAAGGACCCACATCAGCATCAAAACAAACCAAAGTGACATTTGCAGGTACGTTTATAAGCTGTTTAATGTGCTGCAGCCGAGCAGCTAATAAGCTACATAGCCTGGAAAGACTAATGGTAGAATAGTGAATGTTTGTTGGGTGTCTCGTTCAATAAGCTAAGGTGCCGGACAGGACGTGTGTTCATGTCTGTATGTTAGATAAGAAGGAGACTTTAGCAGGAAAGCTAGAGTGGTTGTAGTTCAGAGTCTGTGACGGAACGTTTCTTATATTATACTTTTACGCAAAGATTTGATTGGCTGTATGGATAGAAGTTCTCTATCTACGTAGACAGACAACAAACAGCATTCTGACAGATTAATGCTAAAATAGTGGGCGCCATCATGAAACCAATAGATATATATATATGTATGTATCTCTTTTTGTTTGTTTGTTTTTTTCTCAAAGGAGATACAGGGACAGTGATTTACAGAAACAACAGATGCTGTAGCAGAGAAAAAAAAGAAAAAAGCTATTTAATTATGGTTGCACTTTAAGATATGACAGGGGCTGAGGGGACCACAGACCAAAGCAGAGGACAGGTTTCTCTTGCTTCATCTGCTGCCAGATGGCCCAGTGCAGCAGCTTTTAAAAGAAAAGCAAAAGGGAAGTGAGAGTCCATCCCTGTGGGACTGTTTAACGCTGTAGGACAGAGCGTTGAGCTGGGCCCGTCTCCTGGGTACTCCTGTCTCCCTGAGCCTGCTGCTGGGCACAGATACAGAGCTGTGTGCGGTGGATCGGTGTGTGTGGGCCACTGGTTCACAGCATGTATTAAAAGCAATCACAGCATCGGCTAAATTACTGTTATCAGCGAAACATTTTGAACGACCCCAGACATCTGCATGAGCTGACGTCACTAAGCGACTGAAAACATTTCGTTTGATCCTTGATGAACGCCCATCAGTGCAACCCTTATAGGTCAGTCTGAGGTCGGTGAGGTTTTCATTTTACAAACATATCTGGATGACAACAAAACTTTGTGTAGAATCATGAGCTATAGGAGGCCTTTATAAAGACTGTATTTATAGTGTTGGTTTACTCAATGCAGTGAGCTCTTGTTGGTGGTTTAATTTTTTTTGTTCAGTCCTTCTAGGTGCTTACTGCTTAACTACTGTTAAGACCATCACAGCCATTTGTTTCAATATTCAAAGATGTGATGCTAATTAAAGTTACAAATTAAGAACTGCTGTTTATTCTTTATTTCCTTGTTTGGGAGCAGTCCAGCTCATTCTTGGACAGAAAGAACACCATATCGTGTTAACGTAAACAAATCTCTTATGATTCACTCGACTCCTCAGAGGGACATTTTTAAAGTATCATTTCGTCAGGAGACAGAAATTAGATTTTTGAAACATTCATTCCATTTTTGTGCACTGATAAGTACACTGAATCCTATCCTTTACATGAGTGTTAAAAGAAAAGACAGTAAATACGAGATAACAGTAACCTCCTGTGTGTATGTTTAGATATTGTATAAAACACAAAAACACAACAGCCCCCATTCATTAAAGTATAATCTGTGTATGATTTCTTTCTCTATGGCTCTATTACTGATACTGATATCAAACATTCACATCATTGTGTGAGCACAGAATAGAGTCTTAACATTCATCTCAGAAGTGTATTACTGATTCTCACATTGTCACCACCAACAGCCATGGGATTGTGTGGTCGAGTCACAATACTCGTGACAACAATGACAAACGCTTGGCTCGCTTTACGCTCCAAGCATCATATCATCACAAAGCAATTCCACCAACAAAGCCCTGACAACAGCATTCTACTTCGCTCCAAACTAAAATAAATTACCAAAGCTTCCAAATATGCAGAACATTTTATTTAGCAAAGAATGCCTCTAAAACTCTCCAAATGTGCATCTAAAGCTCCTCAGAGATTCCAATTTTCATGAAAGTTATCCATCTGCGGCCACACTGGTGTGCCTTCTGCTCCCTTCGCAGATTTATGTTGATACACAGAAGAATCAAACTCTACCTGGATAAGTTCCGAGCACGGGATGGTTCCGAATCCTGGCTTACATTCCACCAAAATCATGGAGGCAAATACTACTCACTGCTATTGTATCTACTGCCATTATAATTTATTTCCTTAAGGAATAAATAATCAGTATATTTCTATTAACAATGAATCCCGTGACTACATGTACGTGAAATGGGTCGTACTGAGAAACCCACAAGGAACCATCACCCAACTGAAAATAGAGCACTTTTCAGCACTTTTCAGCTCAGAGGGAACTACAAGACAAAATTACAGCTACACTGAGGTAGGTTGCATAATGTGGGCAGACCCTGGGTGTATTAAAGAGAAGGGGCAGACAGAGGCGGTTACCGCTTTGGTTTTAGCTAACATTAGAAAGCTAATTGCTCTCACATGGTTGATTCATTACATCCTTGCCAGCGTACAAAGTATGATCAAATAAAACCACAAAAAGGTTTGTTGCAGTAATAGCAGCATTAAAGTAAAAAACGGACTTGATGTCCTTGACTTTGGTGGACCATGTTCACTACAGCTGGCATTCTATTGGTTGGGAAATTGATAGGGTTGATGCACAAAGACTATTCCAAGCACACAGCAAAAATCCAAGAGCAAAAATTCCACAAGTGCACAGAAGAAATCTGCGCAAGCAACAACACATCCAAGTACAAGCATCCATTGTGAGCAGAAGCAGGGCAAATCCAAGCGCAAGCAGTGCTATTTGTGTGCGAGAGCAGGGTTTGGAGAGGGTTTGGATTACTAACATAGTAATATTGCTCCATATAAGTATTATAATAAAGACGCACAAATGGGCTGAAAGTGTCAAATGCATGGGGGTATAATTTAAGCAAAAACCTCACTAAAATGCTGGTATGATCCTTCAAGGTAGCACGTGGACAAGTTCATACTGTACGTAAATGGGGTCTAATTGGCAGAGCGACCCATAGACCAAGCATTTGTTCAGTTGCTACTTTCTTTAATAAGGAAGTGTTGGAGCGGAGAGTGAGAGAGCGCGGATGAGTGCTAAACCTGTGACTGATGAACACGGAGCAGGCTGCATTTCTCAGAGTACCCTCTGCTGGAAGGACACTCATTTACCAGATTGATGGGGCGCTTTATTGCCTGCCACCTCTCTTCCTTCTTTCTCACCATCCCCTCACCTCCTCCCTCTCTCTTATACCTATTTCTCTCTTTATCTCCACCTCCCTTTCTGTCTCTGGCCCTCTGCCTTTGTCACGCACACAAACACACAGACACACACACACACACACACACATACACACTGTAAATTCACACACACTCTGCTCTCTCTGTCTGTTCACTTCCCTCCGTACACACACAAACAATCTTCTCCTGGCGCTGTGATTGCTTTGCGCGGAAGGACAATGAGACTCTCTCCTAACCTTTTTAACACCTCCACCACCACCTCATTGGTGTTCAGCCACTCAGTTTTGTTCATCAACAGAACAAGCAAGAAGGAACACACACACACACATACACAGAGATGCTACAAGCTATTTAGATTGCAATTTAACCTCACACTCATGGTTTAATTAGAACTGCTACTAACAATGATATTTGTTATGGGTTTATCTGTCATTTTCTTTAAATTAAAGGTGCCCTGAGACATTTTCGACCACTTTGTGTTTGTCTCACGTGGGTGATGTGATACACATTCCTGCCAATGGTTCCATAATAGTCTACTGATCTACAGGTGGCAGTAATGCACTAAGAAATGCAGCTATGCGACAGCAAAGACAGAGAGGAAGAAATAAATCTGTAAATGTTACATTATAATTTCACAGCCCAAGGTGATGTCTTCGTGTAACAGGGAGCCCAAAACCCAAATATTTTCAATTTGCAGTGAAGGTTCATATTTGAGAAGATGGAGACAGAATGATTGATGTTTATGCTTAAATTTAAATATTTAAGGTGGATATAATCCATGTTTTTACATTATCAATGGTCTTTGTGTGATGTGAAAGGGGTTGCTCATAGTGACAAACCCTTTATTTTCATCAAAAAGCTCTGATAAACCCACTGTACGCCACCAGCCACCAGCAAAGTTAGCTGGTGAACATAGCGGAGCCTTTAGCAATCAAAGAGCCTGATTTTTCCCTCAGACGTTGGTGGAGACCAAAACAGAGCTAAAACATAGTAAATATTGAACTTACATTCATCTGGTGGACAGAAACATGACTCCAAATGATATGAATAATGTTTCTTCGTATCGTAGCAGCTACTTGCTGTCACGTTTGCCAAATCATCTTGTTTACTGATTGTCGCGCTGACAGTGTGGCCAAAAATTGAATGACTAGGTTTAAACAAATAACCCTTTATCAAAGTTGTTGACAATAACATTTCTATCGATCCACTAATCATTACTTAGAAATCATTTCAGCACTAGTTTCGAAATTTGCAAAGACAGCAGGGATTGCATTCCATCCCACTATCTAGCATGAACAGAAGAAGTCCAGTCAGGAAGGTTGATATTCAGAATCAGCAACATCAAACAGCTGCATCAAATGAAACAAAAAAACAGGAGCAAACAAACTGAAGTATTTTGAAAAAGACTTTGAAAAATGCCCAGTGATAATGCTGCAGCTGTATTCTGATAAAGAAAATACATCACACAGATGTTTTCACTGTATGGGTCTTACAGTCTTTTTAAATCCGGCACGACTTTTGCAGTCGGACAGATCTCAGGCAAATGAAATCAGTGATCAGCTGGAAAACCGCAGCCTCGTGCATAAGTAAAGACAACCCCCTGGCCCGTGTGTGCACTACACACACACACACACACACGTGCACGCAAACATTAAAGCACTCATCTAACTAACTCAAACCGCTTGTCACACTCATATGATAATATATTCATGTGTGGGAACATGCAAGAAGCAGACCATGACTTGCAGGTGGGATATGGATTTTCTCCCCTGGAGAGGCGAGACGGGGAGACGAACACTGAACTCGGTGCCCCGCGTTGACCTATAATACAGCATCCATACACTATCAAGTATTTCCCCCCCCACCCCTTTCTCTCTCTTTGCACCTGCAATTCGGTAGTACACAGTCTGACTCACCAGCTGCTCTCACAGAACCAAGCGATTATATTCACACTGGCTGGATAAGACAATGCAGGTTTTGTTTTGTTTTTTTGTTTAGTCTGTTTGATGGCCAAAGAGGCATGAGGTGGCAGATGCGAGCGTTTTATTTCTTCTTTTACCGGGGCCCTTTCTCAAACCCCGGTGATTAAGTGAATCACCTGACACAAAGCTAGTTCTAAATTAGAGCTCCTTCTCTGCCGGTGAATCTTGCCAGAATCGTACGTCGATGGATGCTGTTCCTGCAGTGTGACCATTAATAGTGTGGTGATCATCATAGATTTCCCCCAGGTAATCATCATTTGTCACATTTTAGACATCCGAGGGTTTAATGCAGCATCACAAATGGCTTTCTGATTAATAGGAACAATGCTCCAAGGAGGCAGAAACACAGAAGCCATTCTCACAAGATCTGTGGCACCGCTGCTCTGCCAGGAGAACCCTTCTTCGTTGCCTGTTCGGAAATTCAAATATACAGCTGCTGTTAAGCACGAGAGCATCGTGGCCTAGAGCAGGGATGCAAATTCAAACTGAACAGCAAAACAGTGGAATAGGACATATTTTGGATAACAATTCCTAACTTTGAGAATGCACACACGGCAAGGTGCAGACCAGCGTTAGCTTTAAGTCAAAGTCCAACAAACTTTAAACACGTAGCACATCTCTTCTCCAAAGCACCAGGGTTTATTCACCAAACATTTTCTAGTTTCCTTATATACAGTCCAATGATCAGACATGTGACTCTCTCTGTGACAGCTCTGGAAATGATCAGTTATCTGATTTTACTATTTATAGGTATGTGTTTGAGTAAAATGAACTTTGGAAAATATGGAGTGGTCTCTTAATTTTTTCCAGGGCATTATATACCAAATTATCATCATTCTTTTCTGAAACAAGACTGGGAATCTACAGCCATGCGAGCAGCTCTGTGAGGATGTACTCATGCAAAGAGGAGCTAAATGCTAATGTAAGCATGCTAACATGCACACAATGACAATGCAATGTTAATGTGTTATCATTCTAACATGTACTAATTAGCACCAAACACACCAAGAGCAGCTGAAGCTGATGAGCTAATCACATTAGTTTTGCAGGTCTTTGATCATAAATCAAATTATTTTGATGGTGGTAGATGAAAACTCACAGCACTCCTATAACATTGTCAGACTCACGATAGACGGAAAGAATCAGAATTGATGCGTCAGAGACAGAGATATCATCTTTTTCATGCATTCTCTGTTCTTAGAGAGCTTTTCCCTCTGCACTTATTTTAATTTTATGAGTTCAAGTTTCAGATTCATACAGTACACTTTATATCTGAGCAAATGTTGAATGAATCCACTGAATCCCAATGATGGGAATAAGAGGCTCTTTTCTCTTCTTTTCATTACAAACTTAAAAGATTCAAGGGTTTCAACACACAGAGATTTACTTAAATTTAAACCTGTTTAGCAATGACAAAGAGATATATAAACATCAAGTGTGGCAAAAGTACCATTAAGTTGGTCCCATTCCAAAGTGTTAACAAACACTTCCATTTTTAACAGTTTTTCAAGTGTGTAAAAAGCTGAGCATTAGGCAAGCATTTTACATCTTAATAGCACAAAACCAAATTGCAAACACCAAGCACAACAAAATGTTTTCTTTGACAGCTATTCGTGGTCTGCATAAATTGAGGGGATTAAACACAAACACATTAAACCCAGGAGAACTTAGAGAACCTTCTGTCATTGTATATGTATGAATAGGCCCTCAAGGTCTCTACCAACCCTTCTTTTTTGCCGAGACATTTTCTCTGGTAGATGGCTGAATCAATGACTTTCAAGGCAGGAGAGAAATGGCGGAAAAGGAAAAGATATCAGGCAGACCAGACAGAAAAGGAGTTTGTGTGAAAGATTTAAAGGTGGAGATTGAAAATGCATAAAGGCAAAAGAAGGCTTAGCTCCAACCCAAAATCATTTGGCTATTTTTCTGACAGCCAAGACGTTCAATTGATTTCAAAGAAGAAGAAAAAAACCCTTCACCAAAACGCCTTTGAATACATTACAGACAGTAAGTAGGCAAATTTGAATCTGAATGGCTCAGGAGACACAAGACAACCTCTCATGTCTGTGACATGAAGCAAGTTGATGTGACAGTTTTATAAGTTTACCCAGAAGACAAAAGCAACTCTGTCACTGGATGTTATTCCCATCAGTTAATTTCTGAGTCACGGAAAGTTCATTCTTTACCATGGAGACAGCTGTATGACAATAAAATTCTTAACTCAAGCGCCGCTTACCACTTTAGCTAGCGTTCTCCAGCGCGTTCAACTGCATCTCATATATCTGCAACTACACTACACAAGAGAGGAAGTGTATAACACCGGTCTGTGAACACCAGAAAAAAAGCGGTCACAGCATCGACTGAGCAGGGGTCAAAGGTCATCGACCAGGAGGCAGTGCACGACCAGAGAATGATCAAGGAGGCCATTCACCTTAGAAGACTTGTTCTGCAAGGCGAGCTTCACGTGCCCGAACTAGCATTACTACTAGCGAGCTAGACTGCTTGCATGTTTACTTCTTGTTGGCCACAAACGGCTATGCAAGCTTTTTAATACAATTTTATTTCATAGACCACACTGACTGTGAGTTTGTCTATGTTCATTCTCTTTCAGTGAATGAGTTTTAAAAAAAATTGACACATTTCAGTTTTAATTGATAACTGAAAATAATGTTTGTTGTCTTTTTACTACAATGGCAATGTGTTGTCTTCATTATCTGATGATTCTACAGTCAGATATTCTAAACAGAGCTGCTGGAAGTCTTTTGCAGGGTGATGGACCCACACAACGAACAATGTTAGGTAAAGAAACAGAACCTTCAACTTTTGCAATTTTGCAATTAGGCTTTCTAAATCTGATTAACTGGAATTTATGTTTGCATGATATTTATGCTGTCATATTTTGGAGGGAGGTTCATTTGTCTTTATTTAGTTTGCCTCTTTCATAATAATCTTTACATGTTTATAATGTTTATACTGATTACAGATTCACAGTGATAAGGCACTGCTTTGTCCCAAACTAAATATAAATATCAGACAGGTTGAACAAGCTGTACCAAGCCTTTACAGAGTTTTAACTAATTTCACACTAATTTTGAAATACACTGATTTGTTCAAGGACAACGCTGGGGGGATTATATATCCCAACTGGCCTGGGAACGCCTCGGGGTCCCACGGGAGGAGCTGGAAAGTGTCGCTGGGGAGAGGGACATGTGATCAACCCTGCTTAGCCTGTTGCCTCCACGAACCCGGCCCCGGATAAGCGGAGGAAAATGGATGGATGGATGGATGTTCAAGGACAGTTTTGTTATGTTATGCGTTATGTAAAACCAATTGAAAACACTTATAGTTTTGAAACTTAAGTTTAGAAATTTGAGTAAGAGTTCAGTGCCATGCTCATGGGCACCACATGCAGTAAATGCTGCTGAACACAAAGTGCTGATGCAGTTTAATGTAAGCCAAGCATAATGGGAAAGAGAGCAAGAAAGTGACAAAAAAAATGCTTTAAATGGTGTCTATTTTGGTGCTGCGATTACCCATCATTTTGAGCCTGATTACACAAATTAATTAATTAAAGTAATCTGTATACTATACCAGGTACAAGTCAGTTACGAATTAATAATATAAATGTTGTAATATGTGCGCTGACGTTGCCATGATTTCACTTTTTCAGTTGAAAAGTGGTCTAATTATAAACCCAGTATTTACTTCAGGTCACAAACTTACAACAAAGACACGGCAAGATGTCCTCGCTCATCTCCCAGCCTTCTCAAGCACAACATTTTCTCACTTCTCCAGTTTCACATGAATTATTCATTGCAGCAGAGATAAAGAATTATGTAAAAGAAGCAGCACATAAATCTCTGTGGTTAGGAATAGTTAATCAGAGCATCCCAAGGGGAGGAGATAATGCCACGGAGTGTGCAGTTGAGACGGCTTCTCAAAGTTACTTTTGTTGCTGTGTGTGCGGTCCAGGTGGATGTGTGTGAGTTGGGTAAAGTCACTCTGCTGTTCGTACCATTTGGTTCGTTAAAGGGCAGCACTGGATGCTGACGACAGAGATAAGTTGTAGAGAGAGCAAATAAGAGAGAGGGAAAACGACAAAATAAACTAGATATTGCTGATCTGATGCATGAGTCAAAACCACCTATTTGGACTTTTCCTAAAACCGAAACATGCTACCTGTGTATAAAGACACCAGCTGCACATCAACCTCTATCATCCTATCTGCTCCGGGGAATATCCCTCTGCAGAAATGGGGTGGATTACGTTGACCTAGTGTGACACGGGTGGCTGGAGCAAAGCGAGTGTCAAAATGTGACAAATCTTGCTGAGCCCTCAGTTCCCAAGTCCCCTTTGTCCATTCCCACCTCCATACTAAAGAGGCACTCAGTCACAAGAGGCCGTGCAGTGGTGGAGGATATGGCTGATTTAACAACAACATGGTGGTTTTCTGTCTGGAACGACCGAAAGAAGTTCATGGTGAAATTTACCTTATCTAATTTTGGTTGGGGAATTTATTATACTACCTATAAATACATGTTGTAATGTCAACATATTCTGGGGTCCCTGATACTGATGGTCCCTGTACTGATCTAACAGTTCATGAAACTTAGTGGAAAGTGTGCGTCTGGCAACACCTATGGGAGCATTGGCAGGCAGGCCAGAGAGACGAGACTTGTAAGGACAGAAATGGGTGTGAATGGAGATCGGCTCTGACACACTGGCCCTGATATGTGAGGCCAGTGTGGGCACAGGCCTGTCAGGTTGTAGGCAGAGATGACTCCTCATTGGACTGGTTTTTATTATGGGGCCAAAGGCTTTGCCAAGATTACTTGTCATGATGAGAGCTCTGGCAGGCAGAGGACACGTTTTTTAAAATAAATTTATTTGGAAATGTAGGAGAGAAGAAAATTATAAACGTTCAAGTCGCCATACAGGATGTGATAATTAAGTCTTTTCCACTGAATAAACTGTCCTGACCACTCTTTCCTGTACAAAAGATGACAGATATGCACTACACTAGGCTGTTTGGACATTTAGCAAGTTAACTTTTTTGTTATCTTTTAAACAAACTATAGACTGGGAGCCATCTCCGGTTAGTTATCAATTATTCACAGGAGAGGCTTTTTCTTTATGTTCCCCAAAATAATGACGGTCCAAAATATTGCCTGATAAAAGGGCTGATTCAGAAAAGGGTCCATCACGGTGCGTGGCCGGAGACCATTATGGTTTCACTCTAAGTGCAAACAGTCTTCACATGAGTCATCTCTGGCTTTCGTTAGGCCTGCTGAAAATGAAAATCGACAGTTTTCACTTTTAAATGGACGTACTTTACTGAGGATACAACGCAGTACAAAAGGGCAGCAGTGTCCTCTTGTCCCATCATCCTTCACTGGCTGAACATTTTTGACACAGGATCCATGCTGAGGTGTCTACCCTGTATACCAGTCACCTGTCTCCTGCTCGAGCCTGATGAGCAGCAACGCAATCTTTCTGGGTAATTAAAGCTGTGGGTGCAGACTGACATGTCCTGCAGTGAGAGGCGAATGCTCACAGAAGCAGAAGTCCTTCTGTATCCAACTTTGCCTGCCACCATCTCTTGCAGCAGACCTCATTAACTCAAACAGCTCTGATGTAATGTTACCTGCCCTCTGCATGTGTGAGAAAAACTGATGAATAGTTAAAGATAACTTGGCCCTAAAACCTATGTCTATATTATATGTTGCAGGCCAACAATAATGTGTATGTATTTCATTGTACAGTGTGGTAAATGCTATAATCATGGTAATTTGTAGGGCGAGTTGTACAGACAAAACATCATCTTTAACCCCCTGGAGTTAGATGGCTCCAACAAAACAGCAGGTATAATTATTATTCTAATTGGGGGCAGGACTATCAATTATGGGGTCCAACAGTGAAGGCCGGATGATATGCTACAGTAATGCTGTGGATTGCATGAGCCGCGTGAATGCTAACATTGTCAACATTGTTTGTTTCATTAGGTCCCGGTGACATCAGAGAGCAGATGTTCAGGCAACACATCCAACAATCTACCTGAGAGCTGCAGCGCGCACACAGTCACCCTGTCACACACAGGCACACTCTTATCTTTGCTGCTGCATAAGTGCTTCCTCATGTTCTCCTCCTCTTTCATCTCATTGTCTTTCTCTCTCCCTCCCCTCTCACTGAGAGCATAACACAAAATGGAAAAAAGTGCTGACTGTGAAAGGGATGACGCAGTAAACATAGCTGCTCTGAATATCTAAATTAAAATTGGCCTTGTGGATCGTTTCAATTATTCATAATGGTAAACTGGATGCAGCTGCTACTACAGGGCAAGAGGAAACCTCTGAGTTACAGTTACACTCAGGTAAATTATTCCATTTTGTAGTCTTATAAAAGTATTTAGAGACATGTATTAAGTCAGTTTTGCAAGTGCCTTCTTGCCTACAGCGTCACTCCAAAATTAATGAGATACTTCAATAACAGTAGCAGTAAATGTGCAAACAAACAGTAACCTGCCACAGTACACGTTGCTTATCCCTTAATGTTTCATCCAGCACCACCAACAGGTCAAACTTTTCTTTTATCCAGTGAAATATCTACTGGTTGGGTTGGCAACAAACATTTGCACTTTCATTCATGGTTCTTAGTATTTTTATGCTGATGTTCCTTAACGTGCTCTGTCCCTATCAAATAAATAAGTAAAATAAATAAATAAACTATTGGATGTATTGCCATCAGGATGAATTGCAGTTAGTTTGGTGATCCCCTGACTTTTCTTCTCGTGCCATCATCAGGTCATAATTTCCATTTGTCCCATACTTTCAAAGATCGAATACCTGCAAACTAATGACATCCACATCAGTCTCAGCTGTACTTTGTGTTTAGCGTTAATTAGCAAATGTTAGCATGCTAAACTAAGATGGTGAACGTGGTAAACGGCATACCTGCTAGTCATCAGCATGACAGCACTGTCACTGTCAGCATGTTAGCATCAAAGCACTGTGCCTGAGAGGAGCCTCGCAGAGCCGCGAGCATGGCTGTAGACTCTTGTTACATAATGTGACTGAATGCATTGCCTTATGCAGGATACACACTAGCAATATAGTGTGACGGAAAACAGGCAAAGCCACACTCATTTTATTCATTGCCTTGATAAATGCAAATAAAAGCAAACTGTGACACTCGTGCGTGTTTCGCTTGCTTACTACTGTACTGCTTATACAGTATTAGACAAATCATCTGCGGCACGGTGTCAAACAGCGCAAATTAAAAGCTTCAAATTGAAAGTGCTTCCTTGTGCTCATTAGCATAAGTAGTGAATGGCAGGGACTGTGGCAGCTCTTTAGAAGACAGCGATAACCTCCTCAAATGACAAGCCTTGAACTTCACCTCTCGAAGGGATATGGGAGAGACAGAGGGAGTGATCTCAGCTGCCGTCTGAATGAGGGCACCTGGTGTGGGCCGTTGTTCTTTCAACCCCTCCCACTGAGCCTTTAAATCTCATCCACTTCATGAGAGTCACGTCTTCACTTAGATAATGAATTATGGATCCCAGCCAGGGCGATATTCAATTTTAGATGAACTGCATATCTTCATTTGGTGACAGTGCCACCGCTGCCATAAGAGACAATCCCTTCTCAGCAGCATGGACCCAGATATAGAGGAAAAGTGCATTACTATCTACTGTATATTCATGATGGGGACTTATGCGTGCTGCATGCATGCATACTTGTGTTGTACTAATGCTGTGTAAGCACCGTAAATGTGTGTGTATACTGTTTGTATATGTGAGCGTTGGTGCTTTCATGGTAATGTGAGAACAGAAGTTTTGCTCGACTCTGGAGCAGGCAGGTTAATTCTGCATGGGCTTTCTAAATGGGGAGAGGAAGGTAGAAGTCGCTGTAGTCGCTACAGAATACACCCGGCTGTTGTTCCTTCTGCCTGAATGCACATGATTGGCCAGACTGATCTTTCCACTGCTCTTTCTGCGCTGAAAAAGACTAAGACACTGAACAGAGACATGTACTCTACATTTATGAGAACATGGGCCAATAGACTGTCTGAAGGTTCAGTGGAGCGCAAATACAGAAAAAACACTGTGACCATTGACCTTCCACTGCTGAGCCAGGGCTACACTCTACTGTAGACATTAGTCTCAGTTCATAGAAATATGCCTATTGTGATGGTGCTTGTTTTTGTTGCTACATTCAGGCCATTACTTCGCCAAAGTGATCGGCTAAAAATAGGCTGGCATTTTAAAGATTAAAAGGGTATTGCATAATGCTACATAACTTGAGCTGCATGAACGTAGATGGCAACCACATCACAAATCTTTAAAATGATTGTAAATAGAAGTGCAAAATAAAGCCCATGTGACAAAGAAAAAAACTGAAAGGGGCACTCCACCGATTCTGCATGTCAAAAGCATTACTGGCAGCCTGTGTCTTCTGTGGCTCTGTAATAAGTATTAGTAGTAGAGATACTAAAATATTGATAGAAATATATCTTAACTAATCTTCAACAACATACAAAAATAAGTAAATGGAATATAAATAAAAGTTACCATTTATAACACAGTAATGTACACACTCTTGTTTCTTATGGGAATCTATATATTAATTTAATTTGTTCAGAAAAGATCATTTTGAGTTTAAGTGAAATGTACCCATTTCGACCCATTGCAATTTATAGCAAGTGCTACATTTAATACAGTTATGTCTTTCCTCACTATTGCAATAGAACGTCCTGTTTAATTGAAAGTACATTCCTGTATATCTGGCCAAAGCTTACTTTGAGGGGCGATCGTAAAATACATGCATAACTGATTCTAGGTGACGCTAAATGTACATTCATCATCGAATCTTGAAACAGGGTAGGGTTGAGAAATGTTCTGTTCCGAGGCTGGATTTTTAGTTGAGAGATTGAGAGATGAATGAGACTATCTTTCTTCTCGGACAGAACCAGGAAGTTCTCTCTATAAAAGAAAGTCTGTGCTACAAAGTGGGAGCATGGGGTTAAAAAGACGTTGGACATTTACCAAGCAGGGAGGGCCTAACAAAAGATTAAGTTGCATTATGGGAGATGTAGGATCCAGTGTCAAACAAACCAAAACATGCATCCAACATTTCATATGGATGTAGGACACTGACTCTCAAGTTGAAGCTCCACTGACAGGTTTCCTTAAAGTGCATTATGTATGAAGGCCAGGGTGTACTTTCTTATAACACGTATACACACACTTTCTCATATTTGCATGTGGTGCTCGTACAGACAGTATACATACAGTCCAAATGCACACACACACACACACACAATGCATAAAGCTGTTTTAAGTGACAAAGCATTGTCCTTGGATGCTCAGGCACACTTTGCCGCAATGAATTTGAGCAGACCTCCTTGCTGTCATGCTGCAGTAGTGCGGTCTACTCATTATCTTGTGTCATGTGACAGCATCTCTGAATCATTTGGCCCTAGGAGCTGAACCAAAAGGGGGAAAAACTCACAGCCGCCACTAAACTCAGATGACAGGGAAAGAGGGCAAAACAATGTCCTTGTCCCTCCACGGATTACATAAGAAATTCCACCGATGACAATCACGCACTAATAGGCACTGTCCTCCAGAGACCTTTTCTCCTTAGAAAAATAGGTACAGCGAGTAAAGCTGCACACAGAATGTGTTTGGCAGATGCGAGCATTCACGTCTGTCTGTGTGTGCCAATAAATCCATTTAGAGTCTCTTCATTATAACTTAGACATGTTAACCCTGTCAACACAATAAAGACAGTCTATCCTTATCTTCTCTGAGTGTAGCAGGTCCTTTAAACAGACTCCTGAGCTAAAACGTCTGATGGTTCTAAATAAGCCCAGGATGAACTTCAACACCTTTCACTCGTTTGATGATTTGATGTTGTTTGTTAAGGGTTAAAGAGAAAGTGCTTATGTGGGTCCACTTTTCCTTTTTTAATACCAATAAATCTAGGACATCGCAGACAAAGAAACAATAAAACCACATGGACGCAAAGCAATTGCTTAACCATCTGGTCTGTGTGTCTTCCATTATCTCAGCTATCTTTAAGCAAGGCTGGATGATGTCAGTGACAGCAGACTCAATGAGCCACCATCTGAGAGAATGAGAGAGAGAGAGAGACACAGCAATGACAAGGAGGACATGACAGCAAACTGCAAACAGCTTAGCAACATCAAGGTGCTGCACAGGCATCATGCTGATCATCATTACATCATGAACAGAAATATGTGGCACTAACATCTGCGGTTCAGCAAGGACAGGAAGCAGGAAGCGGCAACACAAACCGATGAAGCCGAGCACTGCGGGTGGTCACTGACACAAATGGAGGAACATTTCACGGACTTCAAGTTTCATGGATTTTGTCAGGGTTTGTTAAAAAAAAAGAAAAAGATAATACAAAGAAATACAAAAGAAATTGCTCCTATAATTGCCTCTTGGGTAACAACAATAACCACTAATAGATCACTCAGAGAAGAAGAGGACGCGGTGGTGAAATGGCAGCGCTCTCACCCAATGCAGCATGTTTCCCCGTCTCACCTACAGTGTGTGAGGCCAGAGGACATTTACGGCCTGCAAAACAAGCCTTAATGATGTCCTGCAGGCATGCCGTTTGGGTTTGGCTTGGGAGGAACTTCCACATGCACCTAGTGTGGGTGAAATCAATAATAAATAAATACTCTATAGCAGCTGCACTGGTGATTTAACACAGGAGGTCGCTGTTTGTTTCCTCTTTCCAACTGAGGTGTTTTTTAAAACCATGACCACAATTGTCTCCTTAACCTTAACCTAAGTGTATATTTTTGTAACCATGATGGCAAAGCTCCCCTAATTTTAACACAAATCACCAATATTTCTAATATCCGTGAGCCTAATCCTAAGCCAACTTTAACTATGATGTTGTCACATCATAAAACATGTATTTTTCCAACACTGATTTGTAGCAGTCCTGCTGATAGAGGAGTCAGATCAGGAAACACTGATATGAGTTGTTCTAGAGACAAAGGCAGTGGTGGAAAACGTTGACTCCAATTAGGCTGCTACAATCTTTCAAAGTTGTTGCTATATTTCATGGCCAATCAGAAAGTTTTTTCCTGACCCAAGAATTCAGTAGGTTTGTTGAAGTGTGAAAGGCGTTGTCATATCCGGGTGTGGCTGAGGAAAGCTGCACTCCGAAAAGGGACCGGCAATCGCTTCCAGCAAACTCCAGCATTAGCCCTTTGAGATCTGCACCTGATATGAAAGCTATCCTCTGTGCACATTAAAGTTGGATAACATCATTGGTTTTAATGTGTCACATTATGCCATGCATCAGGACTACCAATCAAAACAGACAGAAAGAGGGACGTCGTCATCTGCAGGTGAGACGGAATTTGTACAACATGAATGATTACGCTCTGTAGTAAGAGACAGGCCGAATGGGCAACACAGCACAGTTAAGCCAGTTCAGCTGCATCTCATTCATTTGGATAAGGAAAAATGCCAAGTCACTTCTCTATTAATCAAGATGTCTCAGAGTCTTTTATTTCTTCTTGCCTGAAAAAGGTTATTTGTAATGTTGCCTCTGCTGTCACACGTAGTCTGCAGCTTATGAGCGGAACAAGACCGTCTTCTTGCAAACATGCCCATCTGGCAGAGCTATCCAATGAGATCAAATTTAAACAAATGTGATTTCTCCATCATCCATCTATGCATCCATCCATTCTCTAAACCGTTTATCAGTTAGGTCACCAGTCTTGCACTGCATTTAAAGGAAAAGGCTGGCATTATTTCATCTTTTTACTGTTCACAACAATTCCCCCGAAGGGACAAAAATACTCTGAATAGATATTTATCACAATGAAAGAATATGTCGCCCAGTACGACTGTACAGCTCTTTCATGTGTTCTCAATCGTTTTTGGACAACGTATACATAAGTAATATAAAGCTGTTACTACATTCAGCAGACAACACACGTTACCAGGATCAATTAAGTGTTGTGTTTTAGCCACACTGGTGGTGTGGGACTAGGGACGACAATGTTGGTCAGTCAGTCTGCCACTTTGGTCCAGAGTGAAATCAACAACTATTGGATGGATTGCCATTAAATGTGTGCAGACATTATTGGTCCCCAGAGGATTAAGCCTACTGACTTTGATGATCCCTTAACTTTTCATTCCTTGCCACCAGCAGGTCAAAATTTCACTTTGATCAATACTTTGGTTTATGACCAATTACCTAATAAACATTCCCATCAGCCTTGGCTGTACTTTGTGTTTGGTGCAAATGTTGACTAACATGCTAAACTGACTGTGAGCATGTCAACATATAGATCTTAGCTTGGCTATACATTCTGTGTTCTAAACAACTTTAGCCCTGTTTAAGGCCGGCCATCGATGCAACGGGGGCGCAGGACTGTTTTGTGTCTGGACTGTTTTCTGTGTGTTTTAATAGGACAGTTAATGGTCACATAATAGTTAAGTTAAGTCAAGCTACATGGAGGCTCCACTTATTGGATGGACTCTCCCACCACTTGTTCGCTCTTGCCACGCTAACCAGTCTCACTATCTGTCTTTGTACTAAAGACAAACCCCCCCCCTCTGATCAAATGTCTGCTAAGGGGCTTATAGAGGACAACACCCAGGAGACAAACATCTTATTGATCTGACAGTGAGATCAAGCCAGAGTGGACAGTCTGACGTCTGAACCACCACTACCACGAACACAGAAACTGTATGCAAGCTACGACACAGCAACAGACAAGATATATAGAGGAGAATTCATCTCCTTGGGGTGCAATCCTCTGAAACCGGTCAATTTCCCACAGCAACATTTATGAAGCCTCGGTCAATATCACTGACAAAGTGAAGAAGGGCTTATGCCATTAAAGCCTGGATAAAGTCACACATAAATCTTACTCACAGTGGCAACGTGGTAAAATAAAAAAGGCTTGATAAATGAAGTGATATGAGCGTCCTCTAAAACGCTTTAAGTTTATTGTATTAGGGCGAGGTTGTAGCTGTGTGGGTGACTGAGTGGGTATCCATTTCAGGTGAGCCGGGCCCGGGAGTATCAGCTGCAGCCATGCACTTCTCATTACTCTGGTCAGCCTGCTGTGAGCACTTCATCACACGCAGCCATCATGCTGCTGTCAGGCCAACTGCACCAAAACACACACACACACACACACACAGGAGGAGCATTCGGTAACACAGCTTATCACAGAAACTTTCACGCCGAGAGCTACTGTCAGGAACTACGATCATCTGCATCAGTGGGGCTCACATACGTCATGAGAGAAATCTTAATCGCTAAATTGATGCATAGTCGCTGCACCGCCACTCGTTGCCCTCACTGGATTGCTGTCTGCACTGCTGAGTTATAGCTTTAAGAAGGAATAGTAAACACAGACTGACTGATATCGTGATCAATACAAATCATCTGTACATTATGGCCAGTATTAAAAATGCTGTATAGAAGTATTCATCACAGGGTTTATAATTGGCATTGGTAATTAGAATCTCATCAGATGATCAATTGACCATTATCTACGGATTCATGAAATATTATCTTCTGTACAACAAGCATAAAGAAAATGTCCCATTGCTGTGAAACAATGTCACTTGTTTTTCAAAGCAGAATAATTTGTTTCAAGATGTTACTTTGTCATTAAGTCAAGTAAAACTATCTCATCTCAATCACCCCAAGGAGATTCCCATATTTTACTAAACGTACTTATTATTTATTTAGCGGTAAAGAGTTTAGTTAAAGCTGGGTGGCTCCTGGCGGCTGTGGCTGAGGGGGTAGTGCGGTCGTCCATTAACCCCACGGTTGGTGGTTCGATCCCAGCTCCGGCAGTCCGCATGTCGAAGTGTCCCTGGGCAAGACACTGAACCCCGAGTT
>JAVQJF010033999.1:0-12392 GCA_036023855.1 Gadopsis marmoratus | reverse complement strand
TAATTCCTGCTAAATGGACTCTTTCTTATATAGCACTTTTCAACCGAAACGGTTCCCAAAGCGCTGTACCAGTAATCTAAGTTTAGAACAGTAGTCTAATTCACCCATTCACACACCGACGGGGACACAGTTGCCACGCTGGCCTCCACCGGGTGCAACTCGGGGTTCAGTGTCTTGCCCAGGGACACTTCGACATGCGGGTAGCGGGAGCTGGGATCAAACCACCAACCCTGGGGTTAATGGATGACCGCACTATCCTCTCAGCCACAGCCGCCCCAATGCTCACTTACTGTATCTGTCTGCTGTTTGGTATTGGGCAGGTGGGTTTTTAGAACTTTGCTCACTGTTGCTGAGCTTACCTCATACTTGTTGGGTGCAACAAAATTGAGAGTTTCGTCGGGATCATAGAGGACAGAGAAGGCTAACTCCAGCACCTCCTGAGAGAAACAAATGGCACAAACAACACAATGTTCCTACACTCAGTAACCGCAAAGAACGAAAGAATAGCCATGTGACTAGACTGACAATAAAAAACAAATTAGAAATCATATTACCTTGTTTTGTTTCAGAGCACTTTTTTCTTTCATATGAGGGCAGTCCTTCCCAGTCACTACAGACTTGATATCAGAGATGGGGACTAGGAGGAATGGAAAAGAAACAACTTCATAATTAGAGAAGTTTATTAAGGTCAGACTGACAGATACAGTATGGTCTGCAAGCGAATGAGTCATCGTGTGTGTTATGAAATGGTTATTAGATGGAGATGAAGCCACTTGGAGAAATAAAGGTTTTAAAAGTATCTTACTCTTGTCACTGAGTAGCTCGAAAGGCACTTCACCCTGAGGTGACTCATCAAGGTCCCCATAGTGCAGCACTTTGTGATTCAGTGAGAGTCTGCAGAACCAAAACTTCTCTACAAAAGAGGCAGGGGACACAATGCTTAGCTCATGATCAACAGCAGCAGTGAACTTGCAGTATAGAAAAAGCTGAGCATATTGATAATCTACCTTGCCTTCGGCGGTTTCCCAGTTTGCGGAAACAGCTTCCCTCACACAGCCGGTTGAGCCGCTGTTGCTTGATGAGCTCCAAGATCTCGGGCTGAATTCTCTCCCGCAGCTCACTGCAGCACAGACACAGCATGAGCAACAGGGACAAACACACATGCACGCAAATGGACAATACTAAGCGATTTCCTTTCATAGGGACAGAGCAGGGTTTGGATGTGCGATGAATTGAGCAGCAACAAGAGTAATCCGTTGCTAAGAAACGGTAAAAGCGAGGTGATACTCTACAATGATGAAGACTGCAGGAACGTCTGGAAACAGCCAGGTTAAAACTATGACGGCACAATCAGAGGTGGTGGAGACATCGACTGACATGATTGGTGGAGACTGGAAGTCATCCTGGCTCATTCTCTCTGACTGTCGCAGGCGCAGAATCTCCGAGTAGTTGAGGCCTCGCAGTTTATTCTTCAGCTGGTCTAAAGATGACGGCTTCATCGCCAGAGCCCTGGTGATCTGCTCACGGACCACCTGCATCACCTGGTCAGGGTTTAAGCACACGCAGTAAGGTGGACTTAAAACATTACGAGGTGATGGACATGTGTGGCATTATTGTCAGTTGGCAGGGATATTGCAGTCGCTTGTACCGCTCGTCGATCATGAATATTGTTATAGTTGTAATTTTCAGAACCATTATTTCCCCTTTCAGAAACTCATTCTGACGACAGACATCTTTCCCCATCTAAAGGCATGAATATTTAAAAGATCTATTAGATGGTCCCAGGTATTCTGTAACAATAAACGTCTGCACAAGTAGAAATTGATTTAAATGTGATCATCTGCACAAAGTTAACTGAAATTACAGCAGTAAGAATATAATTGTCATGTATTATTTAATAGACCAAAACCTTTGAGCTGTCTGCTTCAGTTGGCTTCTCGGTCACACACAGGAGACAGAAACAGCAGCTACAGTAGTTATTCAGCGTATTTAAATGTGAAGCCTGACATTACTCACATTCCTACTGAGCAAACCTCATCTGGAGGGATGATTGGTATTTGGCAGTGAGGGTAACCCACTGCAAACAACCTGTTTCATGTCATGTTTCTTCCTTCCATCAAACCTTGTAACATTAATTTCCTTGACCCTGTGTAAAAATCAAAAACTTTACAAAAGTAATGCTTATTTTAACAAGACTAAGACTCACGCTAGCGGCTCTCAGTTTAGTGCGTTAGAATGCTAACATTTGCCAATTAGAACTAAACACACAACCTACAGCGGAGACTGATGGGAATGCTATTCATTTTGCAGGTATTTATTCATAAATTAGGATAAACTTTGAGACAGCGTCATCGCTCTTACAACAACAGATTAATAAGATTCTTAGTTATGCACTTTATTGAGTGATTCAGCACTTTCGTCTGATCACGCGTAAACTAATTCAGTGTATTGTGGAGATAGAGAGGAGTTTATTATATAACAAGTTCAGCTCTATTTTGTAAAGGTTGCCACATCCATTGCTGCTGAAGATATTTACCTGTGAGGTCTGGGTTAGGAGGCAAGGACGCAATGAAAGTGGGGCCAGAGAAGGGGATGTAAACACGTGTATATGAATGTGTTAAAGACAACCGTGAGAGCGCTTTAATCTCGGACCTTATTGAAGTCCTCAGCTGTGGCCCTCATCTCCTTCCAGGTTTTATTAAGCAGCTGGATGCAGACACAAAAGAACTCCTCCCACGCCCGGTCATGGGTGAAGAACATTGGGTGGTAGTCGTTGCAGCCCTCATTAGCTACACAAGAGAAAATATTTAAAACTTTTTTAATTTTCCTCTCTCACACACAGTATCCTGGACTGGCGCAATGAGTGTCATAATACCATTTCTGAGGACTTCTCTAACTTGATCCCATTTTAGCGACATTTTAAGATTGTGGATTAATAAAAGTACGACAGCTACACGGCTCGTGAAATACAAATCTACTTACGCAATTCTCCAACCTGGAGTATCTCGCACAACATTCGAGTGAGTTCGATGGCACACCGGCCAAAGGGACATTCGTGCTTGTCCTCGCGGCTGCTGTTCTCCAGAACAATCTGTCATGAGTGAGAAGATGTGTTAGGTGTGGCTGACTTTTCCACACCTCTGTGAGATGAGCGAAGTCATGCCTGAGGCCAAAACGGACCCTGATGTACGTGTCCTGGTGAACCTTGGCGAGGTACAGCATGTTGTCCAAAGCCAGCATCCCTGGAGGAGTCTGGGTGAAGTCCATGGCCGGGTTCACATGGTTCTATATTTGAATCAGAGATATCGTGAGCCAGGAGACACTATAGCAGCTGCTATTTAAATCAATTTCTACAGCTGGTTTTTAACAGAAGAAAGTGAGATCTGTAGTGGAGACTCACAGTGAACCCCAGCATCTTATAGTCCTTGGTGTACATAGCCTTTCTCTTCTCTGTACCAGTGGGGTCATTTTCTCCATCAAAAGCAATCCTACGCAGCTCAAAGATGATGTCTCTCTGAGCCTGAACCACAGCAAGCAAACAAATTAGCTCTATAAAAAGTGACACTAGCTGCAATAGTTTTTTTGGTAGAATACATTTAATCTCAGGAAAATATTATGTTTCTGTCTGTAGAACATTTACACTTTTATATTGTTTGAGATACAGATTAAAAAGGCATTAATGTGGGAGAATTTTTCAACACATTACATGACATTATGGAAACAAGACCTGGCAAAACAGGAAATCCATTATCTAAATCTGTACCTGGTCATTAGGGTCCATCTTGGTCATCATTCGTTCTTCCAAAAGGTTGAAGGTCAGTACCTGCAGCACATAAAGCTGATGTGCCATTTCTGCCTTGATTGGTCGATTTCCTCTAATGACATGCTGGAAAATAAGTTAAGAGAAACTAAGTTAAGAGAAAATTCTGTATTTCGGCTACCATTTTGTATATGTAATCACACAGCTCACAACAAACCTGCCCATGAAAAAAAAAAAGAAATAGCCTAATAAATGATTCTCCGCCACTGAAGGGAAACTAAAGATCGTCTGTAACATTTGGAAAATCACTTGAAGACTCAAGACAGAAAGCCGACGATGATAAATGATTACACTCATTGTATAACGTTTGTTAATTATCTACTGCAACAAAAAGGGAAAACAAAATGACTAAGAAAGACATGTGGCATCGAACACGCTGCGAGAGTCCGACAGGTGAGCAGGTGTCATTATCAGTGCACAGATTCAGAGCACACGATGCTGGAGCTGATTCGCTGCTCCAGGAAGCAGAATTGAAGCGTCTTCCTCGCTGACATTTGCAGCCAGTTCAGTCAGGCACTTCCAGAAGAGTCTGCGCCAAAAGGAATCACTTTTGCAAATTTTGTTCAACTTCACGGACTTTAATGCCATGTCACATTTGCTGGTTCTGTGTCACAGCTCTGAGTAAATCCTGCCACTTTCTGCACAGCTGGTCCCTGAGATGAAGCTTCCAGCCCCCAACGCAGGATAGTCTCAAGCAGAAATATTTTTGCATATAGAAAGTCTTCTGCTGTTTTAATAGCAATTACTTGTCAAAACAATCCAGGGGAAGTTCTCAAATCCTGTGTTCACACCTGAATACTTCACGACCGTGTGAAAGTATCAATTGAAATAAAACTTTGCTAGCCCCACCTCCTCTTCTGTCAACTTTCTGTATTTCAGACTTGATACTCACATTGAGGATGATGGATCGCAGGTGCTTCTGAGCCAAAGTGCTTGCCATTTCCTGAGGGGAAATGAAGCGATGCATCAGTTCAACGCAAGTCAGATGAGGGAAGATGCTTTACTACACAGAAGAAATGCACAGAGTAACATGACTCAACCTACAGTTAATGTGGATTTTAGAGCAATCCTGAAATGCAACAACACTCTGAAGATACATTTGCAGCACTGGTTTAGATTACTGACTTTATGCCCTTCACACCTTCTGTAATACATGACGACATGGTCAGTCTGTCAGCACAGTCTGTCTGCTGCTGCAGCAAGCTATGGTTCTATCTTAATTTGCATGGATTATGCAGTGGCTTTCCATAACACAGAAAGTGCGTGAGAGTGAAGGAGGATAAGGGCTGTGGGGTGGAGAGGATGGTATGAGATGCAGAGGGATGCGTACTCACAGTGAGGTGCTGCTCCAGCGGGTTAGTATACTCCTCCTACAGGTTGAAGGAAGGGAGGAGGGACGTGGGTGTAACAGTAATGGAAACAGAGAGTGCACACACGGACAATGAGATACAGGGATACATCACCGGCACAGCATGCGACGGAATAAGAACATGACACAACATAATGTCAAATAAGAACGTTAAGTAGTCACGATGTACTGTACAGCTGTTAGAAAACCTCACATGCCGTACATCCAGTATCAGATGCCAACGCATTTACTGGTTTATCCAACTAGTCTCGAAAAAAAGCTGTAAAATCCTATCGAGCCACAGAGGAAAAAATTATCTTTAAACCACCAAGTATGCATGAAAAAAATCACTGCTGTGTGATGGAGATGTTTATAACGCAACCTTCATCTGTAGAGGATTTTCTTCACTGTAAAAAACCTGTCCAATAATGAGAATGATGATAAGGTATGATTTATTGGACTGTGTGCTGCAGGACTTAAAGTATTCCTTTCATCGAGTCAAGTCTTTTAGAGCAATACAAACTGTAAATGTGAAGAAATATATCCATAAATCTACATTTTAAATAGTAAGTCCACTTTAATGCCCTCAATGAGCTGTAAACTGGCATTTAGCACTGTTGGTAATCAATTCAACAGTACAGTATGTGCTCTGCTGTAGTTATCTAAAAATATCTGACTCAGTTCGCCCTCCAGTGGTCAACAACAGCAGCTGGACAGGAATGCATGTTCGAGGACAACTGTCCAAAGGAAGCATTACAACCCACAATAAAATCAACATTCCACCTCCTCTTCTCACAATGTCATCTAACCCTCCGCCTTCATACTCACTCTCTTGCATTTTTCATTAGCACTTTGAAACCTTTTAAAAGTCAGGAGCTTCTTGAGGATTGACGATTTGAGCAATTTTGCATTTGGAATTTTGGATTTTTGATCCAGTTGATCAGTGTTCTGGCAGCATTAACCCAGCTCTTTGTAGGCTTTTCTCATCTTTGTATTTTCATTTAAACAGTCCTTCTTTTCCTGCACATCCTCAGCTCTCATTGAAAAACTATTGTTACAGATTTATGCAAAATTATTGCATTTTGTTAGATACAGAAACATCTGACATGCAAAGGTGGAAGGATTTAGTTTGTCGTAGATAAACAGAAGCAGGGATTTTGCCAATAAAAAGGTCAGCTGTAAGTTTTTGTTTATTCTGTTGTTGAAAAATCATTTTTGGGAAACAAAACAACATATGAAAGCAAATCTTTTGAGTTACTTGTAAAGGTATGATTTTTAAATGACACTTAAATTATACTACAAGTTGCAATATTTTTTTATTGTTTTTCCTGTTTTATTTAAATGCAATTGTATCGTGCTGTTAGGACACGATTAGCGAGTTTTCTCTGTTATTTAAATTCTCCTCTTGAAATATTGTTTTCTAGGTGTAGAATAGAACAGCTTTTTAATACAACCAGACATTAAAATGTTCTGTTTTTCTATGGTAAAAACGTGAAAATAAACAAAGTAACACATTATTTAACTTGTGGCATTAACTGACAAAGTTCAAAATGGTGAACTGTAATTATAAATGAGACACACACAGGTCAAGACAGTGTATGAAACAGGATGAAACGATGCAGCATGTTGGTGCACTGCGTGAGCTGGGATCAATGTTATCGCTGCAGGGTGAGCAGGGAACAGACAAATGAGACATTATGAAAGTGATGAGTAACAGACATCTTAAGAAGGACTCACTTCTTTAGTTTTTGTACATTTGGCTGTGCTACAAAGGTGTTTCAGAATCAGAATCCATCTGTTTGGGATGTTTCTGTCTGACTCTGCTGAATCAAACTGAATGCCGCTCAAACATCTCAGTGGATTTAACTCTCTATTCTCCATGAGCACGTTGTATTGTACGTGATATACTGTACCACTGGCTGGCATGGAGGCCAATCCGTGGGATTAATAGAAAGAAAAAAATCCGTAATTATCAAGTCATATTTCAGTAACAGCTGGATGGCTGGCCTACCTCGCTGAGCTATTCTGAAATAACTGCAGCACAACAAATGTGCAAACTTCAAAGGGAAGCGAGCACTATTGTGAGTGAGCGTGTCATTACCGCGATGACTGTGAGACAGAAGCCACAACATGACAGCTGGCAGACAGACGTGTATTCACGAGATTAGCTTTAGTGGCTAACCTACTTCTGCCAGGGTGAGGCAATATCTGCAGCTCTCTGACACCAAAAACACAGAACACTATTGTGAATAAATGTCAGTCTATTATGTATGGGTGTAATGTGAGCATGAAACATTATTAGTATTCTAGTTAGGTCTTTCGATTATGTGTGCTCCAGTCTCTCTAATACAGCACACGCTGCTGTGGGGTGCTGGGCACTGACCTGCCGCCTGTCCTCTGGTGCCTTCAGGAAAAGAGCATTGATGAGGGCGATGGCATAGGTTTGGATCTCCTGGTTTGACCTGAAGGAATATCATGCAGCGCAACAACCAGTTAGAAGCATCGTGCTCCACAAATCTCCATGCAGAGCTAAAAGTACAGGCTAACAACTATGCTGCATAACAATTCATCTTAGTTTTATTGCTATCACTACTAATACTTGGGATGGGTGCAGGATGTTTAGAAGCCACTCTTTCACACTAATGGTTCTAAATAATTATGTGTAGACTCAAACTGGCCTGTTATTCATTTTGTTACAAAAACTAAAGAATAAAAACTAAAAACTAAGAATAGTTTGGAAATTTTAAAAGGACACTGCCAATGTATTTTCTGAGAAGCCAAAACCTGATATTCCTCTGTGCCACAGAGCTCCATTGTTATCCAGAAACTAGTAAACATACATATAAGAGTCACACTGTTGCACTGGCTGACATGTATTTTATTTTATCAATTCCACATACACTGTCCTACTGCTGTAAGTACTCACTAGAGCACCAAATGTGTATTAATCCACTGTTGAAGGTAGTACCTGACAATGCACTATTTGCTTCAGTAATTTTTCTAAAAACCCAAAGTGTTCAGCTGTTTTAGGAAATTATGTACATGACTTGAACATGTGACCTGTCTTTTAAGATTAATGTCTTCAATAAGAACCAATGGGCTTTGAGCTGACAGCCACAAACAGGATAGAGAAGTGGGAAAGTGAATTAAGAGACGGACTAACGCATTGTTGGTTTCGTTTTTTGTCCTGGGATCTGTTGACAATAAGAAAAATATAGAAAAACACCATCCTTGATGTTTGATTGGGGTCATCTAAGCATCCTGGACTCACCCTTTAAATAGTGCCACAAGCCAAATATGGTGGCAGACTTCTAATATTTTATTCCTTAAGTTGCCCCACACGGCTACATTTACATCCTCTGCCCCCCCATATCAGAGTGCGTGAAGCCCCTGTGCGTGTGTGTGTGCTCACACTTGCAGGTGCCCGATGAGTTGTCCCACGGTGATCTCCTGTGCCACTCGATGGTAGAGGCTGTGGCTGTTGAGGACCATGCTCTCGAGGATGGCAAGAGATCGCTGCAGGATGGACACGTCCACCATCGGCTGGTTCACATAGCCCGCAATCTGAGAAAGGACAGTGGAGAAGGCCAGGCTAATCGAGTCAAATCAATAGAGTCCCCTCTTCTGTTGAAAAAGTCAATCTATTTGTAAAAGAAAATTAAATCCAGAGTTCAAAAGGTTTCCCCACTGAGTGACTGCCAAGGCCACAGCAAAGATTTCAGAAGAAAACTAGTCACATTCACACTGAAGGAGATGCACATAATGAGAGTCGCTAGGCAACAGAGCCCACTCATTTCTGGCATGTAGGAAGAAAGGACGGTATAAAGTAATTCCATAAAAGTGTATTAATAAAAAGCAGTAAAGAGACAGACCGTGACACTTTAAACAGAGAGCATTTGTCCAGTGGGCTCCCTGTGAAACTATAATGTGTCGGATGAATGGCTCTTTTGTTGGAGGATGTACCTGTTTGATGAAGGAGAGGGAGATGAGGTCCCAGGACACAATGCCATGATCCATAAGCTCCAGGAAGGCAGTGAGAGTGAAGGCCAGCATTTCACCAAAGCTGAAGGAAGCAAAGAGCAGTTAGTACGGGCCTTTTCACATCATCTGCCCTGGTCCAACCTTAAAGACATAATAACACAAGTATAAAGAAGTCAAATCAGATTGTCCTCAGCGGCATAGCTTTGAACATTTCTAGCACTAAACGCAGGATGAGCCCGACTTAGAATTTGCGACTCTTACACAGATAATGCTTCACACTGTCATCAACGTGCAAAATAACATCACTGTCAGAAAAACTCAATTTTCTGCTCACTGGGTGCCACTCTCAACAAGACGTGCCAGTGTGCCAATGCCCTCCATATTGATGAACTCTGTGGCAAAGGTTGGGTCTGCGGACAGCTTGGCGAGCTCTTTTAGAGCCTCCAGGCGAGCGTCAATGCCGTGGGATTGTATCCTCTCCAAGAGCTGACGAGCAGCACGAGCCTGTGAGCCACAAAAAAAACATCACTTCCATGGTAAGTTTACATTACAACCTCAGGTTAATGTGTAAAAGTACCTATGAATGGTTTGTTGTTGTATTTGTGCACCGATTGTCATTTTTTCCTGTATAGTGTCTATATACTTTCAGTGCTCAATAACTCTAAAAATTACAGCCTATTTTATATGTTAACAATTTTAAGTCTGCATTTCAATACATTTTTTAGCTGGGATGAATTAATGATTAATATAATGAGGGGTGAGTCTGAAAAGCCACTACAGCTTCAACATGGTGAGCGCAGGATGGAATAAATTTTACTGCCTCTGTCCGAAATATTTCCTTTGTGATTAGATGACTTTCAAAGGCTAGCAAGAGAACTTCAATATAAAACGTGATGGGTTACGTTGCTGAGACTCTAGGCACGGAGCACCTACTTTAAACATAACAGGCCAAAGCTGAAGAATGAAGTCAGTCTGTAAACTGTGACAGATGTTTACAACAGATTGCCTTTATCATTGTCTGCCTGCTCATGTCTCTTGCCCCGTCTGACTTGCTTTTGTAATGTTGCCACATTCCCAGATCTCAGCGATGATCAATGTTATTTTTACTAATAGCAATGATGGCCAAAAACAATAAAAAAAAAAGACCCAACATGGAACAAATCTGAATTATTCCTTAAAGAACAGCATTCACTGCACAGTGCATTCAGTAGCATTTTGGGTGCTTTGGTGGTGCGGGCGTGAGGTGCACCCAGAGCCCTTGGAGACAGGGTGGGATTAGGAAGAATACATTATCATACATTATTGAGTGTGTTGGAGGCTGCTATCCAGCATGGCAATTCACATCAACTCCTTTCATCCTTTTGAAAGCAGTGCTCTCCCACCATGATGTGCTGACAGTCAGGTTATCGTGTAAAAGACAAGCGTGTCGTAAAAGGAATCACGGGGCTGCACAAAAGTAAAGGCTGGGGATGTTCATATGCGACAAATAGCTCCCAATTTCCTAATATAACTTCCTAATAAAGACAAATCTGGGGAGGAATAAAAAAGCTGACTCACAGGTGAAATGGCTAATCGAAGGATGGTCCCGTTCTTGATTTCACCGCGGCTCTAGAAGATAACAGAGGAGGAATGTTTCTACGCATTCAACCCTGATTTACAATGCCATCAACAACAGTGACGAAAACAGTGACGCTCACCTGCTCAGTGATATAAAGCTGAGGGCCATCAGCATAACGCAGAGCAAACTGCTCTGAGCCTGACAAAGACCAACTGAGGATAAGGACAGAGAGAAAAGGTCTGTTAAGAAGTCAAATTCATTGTAACAGTTAGATACCTGCAAAGAAGCAGTGGGATATAAAGTTAACTTGTTGAATGTTTTAATGCAGCCTACTCCAGTGTGCATGAACAGACTGTTGTCGAAAAGTCCCTCTAGCAGTTGTGTTTACACGAGTAGAAAACAGAGATTGCGGAGGAGAATTATTCAGTGGGCGTTAACAGTAAAGTGCAAGGAATATTCAGTTTCAAATGGAAAAGGGAGGCCGTGGGTAGATGCAGCCACCAGGTGGATGGGTCAGAAAGCATTTGCAATATTCATCCCTAAAATACAAGACAAAAGAGGAGGTAAAAAAAAAAATTAAAAAAAACCGCAACCCACAAAGACAACAGTGAAGCCCAAAACCACAGGTTAAAACACAGGAAGAAATGATAAGTGATAAATGAACAGTTATGTAAGGTATCAAAAGCCAGATCTTATCTCTCTCTGTGTGTGTGTGTGTGTATGTGTATGTGTATGTGTATGTGTGTGTGTGTGTGTGTGTGTGTGTGTGTGTGTGTGTGTGTGTGTGTGTGTGTGTGTGTGAGAGAGAACCCACTGGAGTGCTGTGATAAAACTGCGCCAACTGCGAAAGGACTTTTACATCATAGACGTGCCAACGTTTTAGTGCAAGGTACATGTAAGAACCGCAAACTTCACATAAAGATAAGAACCGGTACCTCTGGTGTTTGGAGTCCGTACACTGCGCCACCCACAGCCAATCAAAAACACAGAACACTCAATCTGCTTCGAGTCTATAAAAGCTGTGTCCTGGTTCTCTTTGAGAGAGATGATGACTTCTGTCTCTCTCCTAGCGTACTATATATTTTTGTCAGCGACATGCAAGTGTTTCCTGTGTTTTTTCAACTTTAAGAGCAGAGGCAGTTTTTCCATGACATAACTTTAACAATTTGTAAATAAGTGTCAACTGCAATGAATCTTTGCATGAGATAATGATGTGTTATCCGTGACTGTACCAATCTGTCCCTTCAAAAAGACAAATTTCAGCTAAGGCCTACATTTAACCTAAACAAAGCCTCTTACATGCTTTAGGTAAAATAGAGAGGAAGACCAAAGATCGTAACACATTGCAATTTTGCCAACATTTATTCAGTTGGCAATTGAACAGAATGTCAGAAACAGTAAAAATCTTTAGGAAACTATTAAGATGAGTGTGAGTAATGCTTACCCATCACACACTTCTCGTATTATTGAAGACAATGGTCTTTTCTGCAAACAGAAAGAAACATTGCAAACATTCAAATTTACATTACACGACTGAACGTAATGTTATAACAACCATTACGGTACTTACCTGTATTCTGCACAAAACATCTCGGCATTACTCATGCCTTTCTCATTCAAAACAAATTAAAGCGATGCATAATTCCCCCCCCCCCCTTCAACAATCAAATTACTAAAAGTTAAAG
>JAVQJF010033996.1:0-14452 GCA_036023855.1 Gadopsis marmoratus | reverse complement strand
CCCGGAAATACAAAAAAAAGAACTTCAAAATAAAAGTCTCGCCTTAATACACAGACGATTCTCCACAAATATACTGTGTCCTGTTCACAATACAGCGCAACAACATCCTACTATTACATATGGTTTATTTCCAAAATTAGACTTTCTGCCATTAGAATAAAAATAAAATACAATATCTTCTTCACAAATTGATTGCTGGCATGGCTATCAAACCCTATTATGAAAAATCATTAAAGTTAATTAACTGAAGCATCTTAAGACCATTGCTTGGACAATAATGACACTTTGATGAAATCATGTGAGTATTTAAAGTGACACTTAATGAATTTTACCTCAAAATTAATCACTTTTATATTTTGAAAACTCCCAGGTCAGAAATGTATTAGTGGGTTAAAACCAATTTAGTATGTTCATATTATGAAAACAAATCATAGCGTTCTATGTGCAAACTATACTCTAAATTTGGGAGGTGAAACATTCAGTGTTTGCCTTCTGGAGTTTTCAGCGTGCCTACCTTTTATGTATCCATCATACCAATACTTATATTTGATTATCCGCTTTCTTACTGAGCATTAGATGAGAAGATTGATACCACTCTAATGACTGTCATGTATGATAAATATGACTCTATAGCCAACAGCCGCTTAGCTTAGCGACAAACTTGAAAACACAGAAAAACAGCTAGCCTGACTCTGTTCAAAGGTAAAAATAAGCATAAAGCTTACTAATTAACTGCTCGGTTAAGGACCTTCTATGGCCCTGTCCAGCTCTCCTGGAGTAAATCCCTTTTTGAACAGTGTATTATGGATCCTTTATTATGCTAGAAATGTGTGAAACAGCTATGGTTAAGCGAGGTGTTATCAAGTTCGGAAAGCAACACTTCCTCCAAATGAATTCCTGGAAGCTGACTGACAAAGACAGGAAGGCAAAGAGTGACAGATGGTAGAGAAAGGGAGGGGGGGAATAAGGAAGTGTGGAGGAAGACAGAATGGCCACGGAAGCATAGGGGGATAGAGAGGTAAGGAGGTATAGAAGTAGTGATGAAAATATATTGAGCAGTAGTCGAAAGAAGGATGGATGGGGCAACGTTTTGGTGTCAGAAAGCTCAGCGCCTAAGACGGGAGTTGGAAAAAGTGAATTAGAGCACATAGGCAGGGAAGATAGAGGGGGTTGGGGTAAGGGTGAAAGAGAAAATGGAAGGATACAGAACAACAGACAAGGGTTGGAGCACAATCAAATTGGGCGGTAGAGAATGTGTAAAGAGATTATGAGGGTTACCAAGAAGAAGCTGATGGGAGAGGAAGAACAGGTTATGATGAACCTTATGCCCTCAATCTTTACAGCTAATCAGAGGATTTGTTTTAAGCATGCTTCTGGGCCCTGCAGTATCCAAGGGTGATGGAGTTCAACCCACGAGACCCGATACTCAACCGCCAATTCAATTTCATTAATATAGTGCCATATCATAACAAAGTTATGTCATAGCACTTGTTCATATAGAGCAGGTCTAGACCGAGCCAGAAACACTCACACGCGGCGGGAGGGGGGAAGCATTAATGGGTATAAATGTGTATTTAAAAAGAGTGTGTACAGTTGGAGAGGGAGCCCTGCTATAACTTTATCAAATAGGAAAGTCTTAAGCCCAGGAGGCTTAGGGTGTCTGTTTCCCATAGAAAGACTGGGAGCTGGTTACACAGGAGAGGAGCTTGATAGCTGAAGGTTCTGGCTCCGGCTCCGGCTCCCATTCTACTTTTAGAGACTCTAGGAACCACAAAAAGCCCTGCATTCTGGGAGCTCTAGTGGGGCAATATGATACTTTGAGCTCTTTCAGATACATGGTGCAGTGTAGAGAAGCTAATATTGGAGAAATATTATCTCTTTCCTGGTTTTTGTTAGTAAATGTGGCACAGCAACCTTGGGCTGCCTCCTTCACTGTCTCTTCTCCCTGTACTGAAGCTCGTTTCTGATCTGGAGTATGTATTCTGTGGTGAAAAGGGAAGAACTGAAACAGACGATCTCATTCTATGCAGGAGAATGAGATATTAATATTCGCTCAATAAGCTTCATCAACAGGAGTGGGTGGCAGGTGCCTGTACGCTGCTTTGTCTTTCTGCTTCCAGGGTTTCAAGAAAAAGGCTGCGCTGCCAGTTCTAGTGTCCCTGGTGGAATTGTAAAGGTCACAGTCACACACAAGCAAATACACACACACTGCTTGAATGCTAGCACACTGATAGCACACAGACAGTATACAAAAATGTATCCACATGTGCACTTCCAGAGACATGACGTTTCTGATGTCAGACATCCTATAGGATTCTACAGGTTGAAACTGGGTTTGGAATTAGTTTAAACTGGGTGGGCAATAATTTTTAAAAAGCCATGTTTGATGATTTCAAAGTAAAATGTCTAAAAATGACCTTTCCCTTGTTAGTAAATTCTCTGACTTTCAATTGTAATTAAACTTTGAAAATGCAGTATGTTATTGGTTACATCATGCTGTACCTATAGCAGTGAATAGCATTTCCAGTCAAAACTATCACAGATTGTTAATACAATCTTTTCCCCTGGTGGTCTCATCTCAAAATAGTTTCATAAAAGTTCTAACATGAAATGCAGTACATTTAATTAAGAAAGTATAATATTCAGTGTTGGCATGCCACCAGATTTGCATCACAATACCATACTGGTGGCTTATACTAGCACAGATATGTTGAAATCATGCATACATTGTTTTTATTTTGACCACACCTTGCATCTCATAATAATTGGTAGTCCAGCAGAGCGTAGATGTTAATGTCCAATCAGGTAGACTACACAAAAGCTGTTGTACAGATGGGATCAAATCAAGTGCAAGCACTGCTAAGATTTATTTTATGAGAACAAAAAATAATTCCTGCTTACCTAAATTGTTGGATATTTAGGTTAAAACCAGAAACCAGAAATCCAGAAACCTGGCTTGAGTTACACCAGCTATTTGTAAACCCATCACTAAATGTATGTGTAGTCCATAAGTTCTTAGTATCTAATAGCTAGTTTCAAATTAGTGTTTTAAAAATCGAGTTGCACCATAAAAACAAAAGGCATGTCTAAAGAGATTAGTGATGTGCAAATCAGTTGCTAGGACACATATGCAGTGCTATCCATTTAAAAGCAATCAACAACACAAACAGGAAAATCACTGTAGCATCACAAGCCTGCACGTAACTGCCTACAATAGCAGTTTTAGGGGTCCAAGCAATATGATAAACTTAAGTGCCGGTACTTAGTAAATATACATATGACGTGTATATATATGCATAGAGAAACATGCGTTTTCAGATTTAGTTGTATTCAAAAATGAGTGGGAAATATCAGATCATGCTAACCTAAGCAACCTCTGATGTCATTTGCATTTTCAAATTTGTAATGTATTGTGTTATTTTTGTGAAAAATAATTAAAAATCTTCCCTCTTTACAAGTGTCAGGACAGCTGTGTCAAACATATTCCATTGATTGCTTTTACTATTTAATCTAAACGGGTTATCTATGAGCAAGCTATCATTAGCTTTGTCAGTTGGTTCAACTAGCTTCGCAAAAATTACACCTGTCAGTTACTGGGTGTATATTTTTTAGTAACAACTAATCTCTGCATAAGATCTAGGTGTTTGATGCAACATGTTTTAATTTAGTGACGCGTAAATCTCAGAAGAGCTGGTGCAACCGCCTGGCTGTGAGGCCCATGTAGTGTTGAGTGAGTCCAATTCAGATTTCATTCCCACTGGAAATGTACTGTTTAGGAATACTTAATCTGAATGCAGCAGTCGCATACTGGCCAAATATTTAAAACACCCAAGTTTGATGTATATTTTGCTCCAGGAATTTGTGTTGTTGACACTGACATTGTTCAACAATAACTGTCTGCCATGTTTGCCGATAGATTGTCCAATTTAATATATTCTTGTAAGAGAGACCAGCTATCATGGAAGAATTTGATGAGGATTTTCCTAATTTAAAAAAGGTGCTTTCTGTGGTAATTTGTGTTTTTACTGCTTGGATCATATTTTCCTAGTTTCGGACCTACAACACTTGTGGAAACATTTCTACACCCAACCATACATTCCATTCACTACTGATGCTCCTACTTCCCACACCTCATGTTTTATTTCTTGTAAATAGTTCTGTTTGTTTATTTCTAATAAAATCATTAATTGGCACTTTCATCTGGCTTGCCTCTCCTCTTCGTTACAGGCTTTGAGCTGGTTTGTGACAAGTGGTGGCTCGCCCGGGAAGAGCTGAAGAGTATAGAGGGGTTTTTTGCCTCATAAATCCAGAAACACAGAGCAAAAGATTAACATAAGATTAACTAACTTTATTAGCTTATGCGATTACAGGTTACATTAATAAAGCTTTATGGTATGTTAGAAGCCCTGTCCTGTTGTTTATTTACTTTGGTGAGTAATGTGTTACCATGAGGGGTAGAAATGGGGGGCCAGCACAGTTTATTTCAGTTTTAATAAACTGGAATATACTTGAAGTTGCCCAAATGGATTTGGAGAAAAAAAAGGAAGGATAGGAATTTAACAATATGTATTATGTACCAACAAGTCAAATTAATACTAACTAGGTAAGACAACTATGAAAATATGATTCTGCCACCTTCTATGATACATTTTTTCTGCAAGTTGTACAGTAAAATGTGGCAGTAAGGTAATGTGTTGATTTTAATGTTTCATAGCACGTTTCACGGACTAAACTACATTGGAGATTTACCATACACACTTTTATATGAGCTGCTATTGCAGTCTTACTGTAACCCATTGAAGTTGATCTGAAAGCAGCAAGCCAGGTTATTAAAATGTGACATTTTCATTGTGAAATAACTGACCTGTAATTTGGCAACAGCTTAGAGCAATAAGTAAATTAACACAGGATCATGGCTAATATTTTAATAGTCTCATTTCTCTAATCCCAATAAAAAGGGGCTTATGTTTGCCTCCCCTCACATTGTCTCTGGTCGGATGGAAAGGCCCAGTCAACTGACCAAGTAACCAAGAGTTGGAGCTGCCTTTTCCCTCTGTGCACTGCTAATGACAAGAAAATAAACACAGGAAATGGCTGGCTCCAACTCCCTGCAATTAGGTCACGTCACACAGGCACAAACACACATTGTGCTGCTGACTACATCATGTTGTGTATATGTACAGAAAAGGCTGCAGCTGTTACAGGATTACTGGAGAGCGAAAGAGAGAGTGAGAGAGACAGAAAGACTTAGTCTTCTAGTTTCATGGTGTGGTCCGAGGTATGGGCAGGGGGAAAGACTATGGAGCTTTATTCCTATCTTTATTCAAGTTTTTTAATTACATAATCTGAACATGAAATCCCCCCCTTAGTTATGCTGCTATAGGTCTACACTCCCTGGAGACATCCCATGATGCACTGAGCTCTCTCTCTCTCACACACTTTCTCTCAAGTTTTGGAGTCTGGATCTGTGGGATCTGGTTCTGCAGAGTGGATGCACACGGGTCTGGTCGAGTGGATGTGGACCACCTGCTGCTGCTACTGTTATTAGTGTAGCTGTTGTAAACTGCTAATACTATTGGTTGTTTATTTTAACATCAATGGCATTGTAACTGCTGTTGCTTTGCATCTGTATGTTGAATTGTACTGTGCTACTGTATGGTCTCTTCCATCCTGCTCTCACTCTACCCCCCCGCCTCCCTCTCTATATCTTTTTTTTCCTCTCTCTACCAGACAGATGACTGCCCACCCAGAGCCTGGTTCTGCTCAAGGTTTCTGCCTGTTAAAAGTCAGTTTTTCCTTGCCACTGTCGCCTAGTGCTTGCTCATGGTGGAATTGTTGGGTCTATACATATAGAGTTGGTCTAGACTTGCTCTATATTAACAAGTGCTATGAGATAACTCTGTTATGATATAGCGCTATGTAAATAAAATTTAAATGATAAGCCCATAAGTTAAGTAGGTCCCTTCCTGGTTGAGAATGTTTGGTGATTGTGACAACAGGAATGCCAGAAAAAACTGGACCATAAACTGTCTCTGGATGCCTACCTGCTGAAGCCTGTCCAGAGGATCACCAAATACCAACTCATGCTCAAGGTAACTGCCTGCACACACACACAGTTATGTTTTCTTCAATATAATGTAACATATGTACACGTGTGGATGTGAGTGAGTAGGTCTAAAGGTACATATACATATACATGTGAGTAGTGTATATATTAGGGGTGTAATGGTACATGTCATTTGTTCTGAACCATTCCTCATTTCAGTACAACTTTTGACCCAAGCAATTACTGTCAAAATAGTCTCTTTATTTCTACTACTCGCAAGTGCGGAATAGAAATTCTAGAGCATGAGTTTGATCCGGAAGGTTTTGTGAGTGCACCAGTTATTGTCTATAAGCTGTGTTCTGTTTTTTCCCACCTGTTTTGCGTCACGTCCCATGGCTGGTGTCATGGCTGTAAGACAAGACTAACTAGGTTTTGTGAAATGAAAATGGACTAAAACTAAGAAGTTGACTAACTATGACTCAAAATCACAGGGACTTTAGTCATCAGGACTGAGATTAAGATGAAATCTAAAACAAGATGGCATAAACTCTAGCTCTGACAAAATAAGGGTGTTGTCCAGTTTTTCTCACTGCCTATTTTCTGCCTTTTTCATTGACGCTGCACTCACTCACATGTGCTTTGTATATAAAGTTTGACGCCATTTGTACAAATAACGTCTTATGGATTTTGACATTAAATTGCGTTTTAACATTTAGAGCTTGGTCATGTCAACATGCTAAATATGTAACACATATTACACAACAACAGTTGACTCGTTAACATGCCTTTTCTCATTGTGGCCAATGAAGGTGGGAGGTCATGATGAGGGTTGCATCTTTGATGCCAAACAACAACACACACAACGAAATAAGGGATGGTTGAATAATAAAGATTTAAAAAGTTCCAATTTTCTTTTCCTCTGTAGAAATATTTAGCCTGCTGCTAAGCACATACCAAAACATTACAGGATTATCAATATAAAGCGGATGTTAAAGATCAGGCATACAACATTATACATGGTTGCTCATAACATTACATTACATTACATACAATCACAGATTTGGAAATGACTGTTATTGACTGTTATTATCACAGTGAGCCACAGCGTAGCCTAATATTTTGGTTTGTGTGAAACGGCAATAAACAGAAATCGCTGTGCCTCAGGAATTTGCATGTTCACACATTAAAGGGCGATGTCCTAAGCTGCAGAAAATCTCCTTGACGTGTTAACGTGTCAATTTGTGTTGTGTTAACATGCAAAATATAGTGTGGCTAAACTCGCTTAATGTTGTCTAAACATGAAATCTCTTAAGATGTTATTTGTGCAACTGGCCTTCCATATATGATGACTGGAATATCAGGTGGTGGGTGTAGGACAAAAACTGGCTTATGGTGCAGCGTGCATCATCATATTGTCCGTGCTCATGTCTCTCAAAGGATTAGATTTCCCATAAAACCTCACTGCTTCCTGTCTCCTTGATTTGACTTTACTAAAGATTCAAAACATGTCGGGAGTGTTTTTTCCACTGAATATTCAATCCTGCCAGACGGTGTGGAAAGCTTGAGTCACTGCTACTGCTTAGTGTTTGTTCCTGGAGGTAATGTAAAGACATGAGTAGGAAGTATAAGAAATCACATGACAGAATTTCACAGTGTGTGAGGTACAAATTTACTTTTTGCACTTGCATGTGATTTGTGTCTTTTTATCCTTTTGATTGTCCACACATCTGCTGGCTGAATGATACAAGGACTTCATTAGGTTAACCATTACCTCCACCAAATACACACACAAGATGGAAGATTTGCTTCAAGACCTAATAATATGTCAGTAAATTAACAACAGGGCATTATTTTGTACAATGATCTGTCCTATTAGTTCAGCTTGCTCCACGTAACCCTCATAAGTTGTTAATTATTATTATTATATAAGCTGACTTTGTACAGTCTGACAACACGAGTCCGACACATTAATGAGATTATAAACTGCCATTTCTGCTATGGAATTTTTTTTTCTAAAATTACGTATATTACGTGAGTACACAGTGGAAATCACAGAATTTATGCTCATGTGTTCTGTATAATCACAAAGCTATTAAGCCACATGTCGCTGTAATGTAATGGCCAATCTGAACAAACATGAAGATCCCAGAAGAAAGCTCTCCCGTCGTGCGGTCGTCCATTAACCCCAGGGTTGGTGGTTCGATCCCCGCTCCCGCTGTCCACATGTCAAAGTGTCCCTGGGCAAGACACTGAACCTCGAGTTGCCCCCGGTGGAGGCCAGCATGGCAACTGTGTTCCCTAAATGTCTGTTTGTCTGCCCTGTGATTGACTGGGTGACAGGGTGTTCCCCCGCCTCTCACCCAATGTTTTGGGATTGTGCTCCCGCCCCCCGACCCTTCGGGATAAGCGGCATGGATATGAATGAATATGGTGGTATACAGTACGTATAGCAGGTAAAGCAGAGTGGGTTGAAATAGTATCAGCTGTGTTGCAACGGACAGAAAATAGCCAGTTTTTATGGATATGCAGTCTGAAGTTACCCCAAATAATTTAACACAAATGCTTAAATGTTAAAGCATTTTTAAAACAACAAAGTATGACTGTTTAATCATTTGAAGAAGGTGGTGACCACCAAGCGTTTCCTCACAGCTTCTGACCTGTGACACCACCCCATCTTCTTAAACAGACGTCCCAAAACCATGATAAAGGAAGTAGAAACGTACAAAAACTTTACCTTACCTGAGACAAAGCTGAGGATGCTGACTGTGCTGAAGATGCTTCTTTCATTAAAACTTGACACTTGAAACCCCTCTGTCACCATATGAGCTTGTCCACTACAGCCAGTTATGTGCCACTGATTGATTACTATTCATTTACTCAATATTAGTGCAGCTGTTGCCTGGCAATAGCCTGACATCAGCCAGGGGATGTGACCTCACTGTCACCAAGGCCTGTCTCGATGTCTACATCAGTGTTGTTCTCTCTTCCTTTCTTTATTATGGTGCCTATCCTTACTCAATCTTTCCAAACTGTCTTCCAGGAGATGTTAAAATGCAATAAGGGCGAGGGGACAGCTGAGTTGGAGGAGGCTTTAGCAACCATGCTGAACATCATCAAGTCTGTCAATGACTCCATGCACCAGATAGCCATCACTGGCTTTGAGGTCAGTATGTAGAATTAGTTACTAGTTCTGTCAGCTGATAGTTTTTGCTTTTTCGTTACATTGTCAAGCATTGTTAGACTTGAATTCCAGTTGTCTTTCTCTCTCACCATTAAAACAGCAACATTTGCTGCGCTGCTAACAGCAAAATTCAAAATTGCATTAGTGGATCAGGGTTTGAAGTCTGTGGCTGAAGGTGGGCGCCGCTTTAGTGGACACTTCATCATGGTTCACATTGTTTTAATGCTGATCAAAAAGAAAGCCATGTGACTCATCTGAGACACACGAGGGTGAGGCTGGAACTGGTAACTCCAGAAATGACAGGGAGAAGTCAAAAGTCAGTGCACACAGTGCTTTCTTCTTCCTTTAAATAGAACAAAACACAGTTACACATTATCTATGTGAGATCCACCCACTTTGTACTCAACCCTGACATCACTCGTGGTATCAAAGTATATAAAGGAAACTGATAACGGGGCTTCCAGTTAATCAGTTTTAATCAGTATTTTCTTTAACCTTGAATAATTGTGGCATGAGATAAGTTGAGGGTTATTCGCATCAGATGATCAGACTCATTCATTGTTAGTCCACGCAGTTGTATTTGTTATACCATAGCAGCTCTTACACTTAATGGCTTCAGTTTATTACAATTGTTGTGTATTGATTTGATTGTTTACTAATTTGCTGTGTGAGAATATATAGAAGTACAAAATGTTTGACTCTGTAACCAGTAGTCACCAAGTAAAGGGGCACGACAGGTTGATTTCACACTTGTTAGATACCAGTGTGTGATTTTGTTATATACTAGTGTGTGATTTGTTAGATACCAGTATGTGATTTGTTACAGTTGTTAGATACCAGCATGTGATTTTAGTGATTGCATGAGATGGGGCACTTGCTGAAACCACTTCTTGATGTCCAAAGATCACAGTGCAGCTACAGCTCATTTTAAGACTTTAAGTGTGATGAACATTGCAGGATTTGTGACATTGAAACTGAAAAAATAAAATGTAAATTTCATGACAAGGATAAAATGATGAAACAAAAAGGAAGCTTATTTGTAGAAAAAGCCGACTTGCTGATAGTTACTTTGTTGGAATAACTTGCATTAGTTCAAAGTATGTGGAAAATATCTCACACAGTCAGCCACCATAAAGGAGAAAGTCATAAAGGATGAGGGGTGGGAAAAATAATCGATTCCTCGATGCATCGAGATTCTCTCTAGAACGATTATGTATCGACGCAGAAAAGTTGATAATCAGAATTTTAAATCTAAAACGTCAACAGTACGATCGCCTGATGCAACTTAATATCACCAAACTACAAATGTGGCCGCTGCACGCGCATGGGGCATGTGCACTTGTCGGAGCATGTGTGTCTTGTTTACTCGACCGGCACCCGCTGCATTGAAAGCTACTGTATGGAAGCATTTTGGTTTCTATGAAATTGAAGGCAAACGGGACTTGGACAAGAGCCACGCAATATGCAAGGTGTGCCAAGTTAAAATAAAATATTGTGGCAACACAACAAACATGAGAAACCACCTCATACGTTTTCACCTGCAATTGGAAAAGGAAACGCGACCAGTTGCTGATGCTAACCAGCTAACAATCCAGCAGGCGGTAGCAAAGCTTCCGCCCACCTCGGAAAGGGCAAAGCGCATCACAGATTCCATTGCAATTTTTATTGCCAAGGATTTGCGTCCATATTCTGTTGTGGAGAACCAGGGCTTCCGTGCTACGTTGCACACTCTAGAGCCGAGATACAACATACCATCACATCATGTTTTTACAGAGACAGCGATACCCACACTTTACAATAGCAGAAAAACTAAAGTTATGGATTCATTGAAGAAAGCTGGTAGGATAGACATTACATGCGTTGTTTTTTTTATTGTTTTTTTATGGATCTTGGTCCATGCTGCGTAGCTGTCACGCTGTCTCGTGATCTGAAATGCTTACTCTCTGAAATCAAGTGGCAAAAAGTTCCCTCTTTTACGAAACTACATCCTACTGCAGAAATGTTCATTTTAATGTTCTGTAGTTTCCTATTGAGGTAAGATGGAATCAGGTCTTTTCATTTATTTCCAATGCAAATCCATGTTTCACGAGACTGTATACTGTATGTATAACAACAGCAGATATTGGCCTCATCCAAGAATATTTTAGTATTCCTATATGAAATTTCTCTTATGGTGTCTTGGATGTTTCCTAGTTGACTTGAACAAACTCTCTTGATTGCACAAACTTGTCCTAAATTGCTCGTTTCAACTGGAATTGCACGTGTTCATTCGGGAAGTTTGATCATGACAGGAACATTTTCAAGAACTCATGAAATAGGCAGGAATTAAAGACCTATGCATAGAAACATGCTTTCTCAAAAAAATAAGTTTGAATATGCATCATATATAGCTATTATATACTGTAGTTTATAGCTATGCTACATGTGCATGGAGTGCACTGTAAAAGGGTGGGTTAATGTGTGTTTTAGCTTGTAATATTTATATACAATGGTACTGTTTACATATAAAAGTATCTGTTTATATACAAAAGTATCTACAAAATATAGATTACAAATTTTCTTTTATTTCCCCATAACCCTGTTATGACAACAGACCTGAAGTGGGATCATGTACTGTAAAATGCTGTGACTGTAATGAGTGCTGCTCTAAATGTCGGACTGTCTGTGTGTTGCTGTTCACAGGGAAACCTGAGTGAACTTGGGAAGCTGCTGATGCAGGGATCGTTTAATGTGTGGACTGACCACAAGAAAGGCCACAGCAAGGTACAACCGCCCACTGCAGTGGATAGATTTAGTAGATAAATTACTGAATTACCTGAGTATAAATACTAGTATGTTGTGCTTCTCATTTTAACATCAGTCAAAGAGAACAGCTTTAAAGAACTGCACCAGTGTTTTGCAAGTTTTAGCTCTTTAACTACAAATCATGTAAACTTATTTTCAGTTGCATGCTGCACATTTTGGGATTTTTGGACATTTTCCCTACCATTCCACGCAGCCATTAATTCAACAGAGCCTGTCAGATGGCATGCAGACAAAAAGAATTATGTACACAAATTAGTATTTCATGCTAACTCTTTAAGGCTCAAGAACGTTTGATTGGTAACATTTTGACAAATATTAAGGAATGTTAGATAGATAAGAACATGACGCCGTTGTTCACTTGGCAAGAAGCAAAGTGTATCCATGCGTCTGAGTCATGGATTTAGTGCAATTACGTTTTGTAAATTTGTGCACACAAATTAAATCATTTGCAAGCAAGACATATTCATTTCAGAACCGTATTTGTTCATTTGTGTGCAGAAATCTGTTGTGTTCTTCTTCAGTGCACCAATGCCGAATTGGTTAGTTGGATGGTAAACTATGACAAATGTTCTCAGGGTGAGGTTGCTGGAAATGGAGCTTGAGATTGCAGTAGTTTATGTACATTTATTCAATTCAATGAGGGAGAACATGCAAGACAGGGGCGCATGGTGCAGGAAGCAATAGGGTTTGTGAGAAATATGCTGTTAGTTTGGAGAAACACAATTGCTATCAAAACCATAATCATGATATGGTCATCTGTCATGGCCCACGTTGTTAGTTGTAGTACCATGTTACACTAACACTTATCAACGTGAATATGATAATTGAACTGTGGAGTGACAAATGGACAGGCATGCAGCTAAAACGACTGACTGATGACCTGATTTCAGGTGAAGGACTTGGCGAGGTTTAAGCCCATGCAGCGGCACCTGTTCCTGTATGACAAGATGCTGCTGTTTTGTAAGAAACGAGAGGAGATCACAGATGGACACGAGAAGACTCCGTCCTATAGCTTCAAACACTCACTCAAGGTAAGATACAGCTGGTGTTGTGTGTTAGCAAGGTATCCGTTCTTTTTCCAGCTCTCCCTTGTGTTTCGTTTGTGTTGGCAAAGTGATAAAGACCCCACTGTAATGTGAAGGTCTATAACAGCAGTAGTAAAATTTATCTTTTAGCTGAATACTAAACTTCTAACTGCTCATTGTAATGGTGTCTGCAGGCCTAAAGGTTTTAAGTTGAACTTAATTAAATTTTTCTCTAAGCGGTTTTTCTGTGAGTGGGACCTCGTTTTGTTTATTGGGGACACACAAAGGCGCACATGCACTTGGGTGGCAACATACACATTAATGGGAACGGTTTCATACTATTCCACTGATCAACAGGTGGCAAGCCAGGATATGAAGCAAAGCGCCAGCAAAGAAGACTGCTGGCAAGTAAACGTGGATGCTGGATTTAAAATGCTTCAGAATTGGCTTTGCGAATTTTGTATGAGTGGAGAAACTTAATCCACTGATAGTATATCAGTGGATTAAGTTGCTACGATGCATCTGTTAGCAAGCAGTTTATTTGCGCATCCAGCAGACACAGAGCAACATAAACATTTGTCATGTGTTGAAGCACTGAGGGATGTAAATACATTATTCACTCCTCTTTTAGCTCTGTTTTGATCTCCTATGGGAAATATACATATCTAAATGCTATGCTGACTAGCCAGTTTGTCTATTTGTGGGGTACAGGTTAATCTGTCTTTTCACTGAAAAACTGCTACCTGCTGCTGTCAACTACTACATGTTAGTCTCAACAACTGTATAAGGTGATGTGTCTGAGCTTGCTTCACTGCCTCCAAGTGTCTTCCCTTTTTTGTTCAGCACAACAGCTCAGCATATCATGCTTGTACTTCTGTCTGTGTTGTAATGAACAGTAGCAGGACTAATTCATATGTGCTGAAATTCACACCCCCATTCATGACCCCAGCTTTGCAGAGCATTAACAGTAACAAAACGATGCAGTAATTACGTAAACCTTTAGAACTGGCCGATTCTGTTTGCCCCATGCACCTGTGACAAATGATCCAGTTGCTATCTGAGGGCATGTTCAGGTCATTAATAGTTGTCATTGGCGATGCATTCAAGCTCCAATCCTGTTGACCATGAGACGAGCCAGGACCGCTCAATAAAATGAAGTATCTTTGGTTTGAGAGGGGAGTAGGTTAGGCCCCCAATGACTAGGAATCACACTGTCTGGATGCCGCATGTTGCATTGTTGACAGAATGCTAATATGTAAAGGCTTTACACTTGCAGTATTTCAAATCAAATCAAATCAAATTTTATTTATATAGCGCTATATCATAACAAAGTTATCTCATAGCACTTGTAAATATAGAGCAAGTCCAAGCAAACTCTATATCTACAGACCCAAC
>JAVQJF010033990.1:0-12471 GCA_036023855.1 Gadopsis marmoratus | reverse complement strand
TGTTGGGTCTATACATATAGAGTTGGTTTAAACTTGCTCTATATTAACAAGTGCTATGAGATAACTCTGTTATGATATAGCGCTATATAAATAAAATTGAATTGAATTACTACACTCTGAAATTAGAGTGAGTTGACCAAGACCTCTTTCCTTAACGCTCTGACAGCAGTACGGTGGATAGTTCCAGACATCCTGCCACTGTGGTTTTCACAAAGAGGTTACATTTGAGCAAAGGAAGAACACATGTGAAAGAGTCAGGAAGATAGAAATGACAGGTAGGCTCTTCAGAACATATGTACAAGGATTTTGGAGAAATTGGCCATGAAATCTGTCTTGTCTCAATTTCCAGGGTGATCTTTCTCTCTTCCCTGTCATCACCCTTGAGTGAAATCGGACTGACAAGGTTTAAAGCATTTTTCACGTCCAGTTGTGAGCAAACACACGTAAGGGTGGGGTACACATGTGTGTTCACTTTCAAAGGTCTGACCATTTGTTTGCAGTTGCCAGGTTAAATTTGGGCCACGTATTAGTCTTATCAAGAGAGATTTATAACTGTAGTGTGTACTTGGGATAACTGTCCCAGCAAAGAGTTATTATCAGGACTTTAGATTCCTAACATGTAGGATCATATATGACTGAGAGCCCATAGACAAGAGCTTTATCTGTTTTTTTAAAATAAATAATTCATAAAAATGTACCCGACTTGCAGGCCTGACTGAGTTCTGATAGTGATCAAGCTTGACCCTGTCGTGGCCACTCCTTTGCTTTTTATCTCAGGCGTGTTAGCAAATTGCTTCCTGCCAAAGCAATGACATTTTTAGATGAAATGTTTAGAAAGGGAAATGCGACTGTGATTTTTGGATGTGGAAAGTTTCAGTTTTGTATATATAGACACCGGGAGAATGTTCAGGACTCCTTTAACGTCTCCTCCCACAAATTTGACCTGTAACTTCCTGACATTAAGAAGGTATCAACATGTATATCACGCTTTGTTCTTAAAAACAGCATCGAAATTCAGTGGGTTGTAAACACAGAAGAAAATAGAAATTTTAAGCCCTAAGTTTTGGAGTCAGATAAGGGACCTATGTTACCCACATCTCCTGCATTGCCCAAATATTGTTCTTCCAGTTAAAAAAACATTGATAACCTTCCTTTGCAATTCACAGCACATCACGAATAATCTCTATAATTATTACAAATTACTGGACGTAATACAAATATTAGACAAATATTTGTCTCAGCAAAAACAGGATTTCAGTAGTGAAATATTTTCATACTACCTATGGGTAGGTAGCTCTTTCAGGTAGCTAGCTCTATAGCTGCTGCAGTATGGTCATGATAAGGATGGCTAACAATGCCAACTTGATAAAGCTAAAGTTAAAAAAGAAGCAGACAATTTGACCTTGTGTAAGGACATTTTCATATTCTTCTCCTAACCCTCTCTGACTTTTGTCTGAGGTTTGCTGGTGTCACTATTCAAAGTTGAATTCGCCAAACTCTTTAACTGCACAAACTTGTCAAAAAGCATTCGGCCTGATGAATGCCATCTGTTCATTAAGGGGCGCGTGTTCGTGAGATTTCATCATTAGCATAATCTACGCCACTAAAATGGCCAAGTAAGGCTACCTGTTTGGCTCCGTGTGACCACACACAGTTTAAAAAATGTCCCAAAAGAGTAAAAAGACTTTCGCACCATGGAGCTTCAAGTTAAAATATATTGACAGCACAGCTGCCAACAACATGTCATCAGGGCAGAGCTGTACTATGATAAAACATGAGGTTAGACGCTAAATAACGTCGGCCCATGATTAATGAGAGAGGTCATGAAGATTTTATGGACGGAGACCTGCTTAAAGAGCCTGAGGGTATTCAGTATAAGGCATTATGACTGAATGGTCTTTTGCGCCTGTGAAAACAGGCAGATTAATTCGAACGAATTAAGGTTCGAACAAATACAAGTGAAAATTGGTGCATGCCATACATTTTCTTAAATCACTCGCACGTGGCACATTAGAACGAATGTTTGTACGAATGATTTTTGAATAAGGCCCATTGTGTCAAATAGAAACATTTTGAACATTTTGATTGGAAGAATTCAGCATTGATGTATCTTTTCAGAAACAATAATAATCCACAAAGCTCACTGTGAACAATTTTCACTGTAACAATTTTTTTTTACCTTCTAAGAGATGGTCCATAATTAAACTGACAGCATCTCCTGTGCATTATTCAGAGTAAAGGGGACATTGTTTCTGGTGAGATATGTCTCTTTGGATTTTTTTTCAATGCTGTGTGCACTGCAAACAAAATGCCATTCATCCTTCATTTTGGGGGGAGGAGGCAGAAGTCTCAGAGACCACTATCTAAACACCTGGGCAAATACAATTACAACTTTGCATGCTTAGATACCACTAGTGTTAGGTGAGTGGGAAAATATGTCATTTTGGTGACCCCATTCATTAAACTTTCCAAATCTGCTGGCACATTCAGTGGCTGCAATAATGCAATGCAAAGGCAATTGAGAAAGGTGGCATGGGTTGGCCTTATCATTTCGGCCATTTTGTTTGATATCATTCCACTTGAGGCCTTTCCTTCATGGCTGGCCAAAGCCCCCACCTCATACTTAACATGTATGTGGTGTGTACATGTGTGTATGTGTGCAAATCTTCATGTAACCTCTCATGGCAGTTGTACTTTTACTCACACAAAACACACAACTCTAACCACTCTAACCCTAACCCTGCAGGAGCTTCAGCACAATCTGTTTTCCTTCCCCACCCCCTACGTGCTCTTTGCCTTTTCCAAAACAAGATGAATCAAGCGACGGCTCCATCCAGAGGTCTTTTATTTTTAGACGCGGGGCGATCTCCAAGACGCAAGAGTTCATCCAATATAAACACATTCTGGTACAAAGAGCACTTGTTTTGACTTTCCTAAGATTTTGTGCAGAACATAAACACCCAAAACTCCACCTATCCCCCAACATCTGCATGTACATACACTCACACATACTGTACAGAAGAGTAGCTGACTCCACCTAAAACTGAATATTTCCTCCAGATAAGCTCACATGGATTTTAAAGAACAAGTTAAGATTGTGTAGGAGACTTTCTCAACTTCTTTTCCACGTGAAAAGCAACACACATCTGATGCATATAACCATAATCTGCAAATAAACATGACTTTTTACTTCTTTTTCTTCAACGTGTCTTCAGGTGTGATATTAATTTATTTTTCTCAAACAAAATGGTTTAACTCTTCTTACCTTGACTTCACATTTCTTGTGGCAAGCTATTCGGCACACTAGAGAAAACAGAAAAATAGAAAATAAAATTAACTTCACAGTTCATAAAAATCTCCCAAACATTGTGGAGAAATCCAAACACTGTGGTCCAGTATGAATCATGACATTGAGTAGTTGTTAAGGAGGTATGAAAAAGCAAGAGGTTCATTCAAATTCCACAGTGTTTGTTCTGTGGTCAAAGTCAAATATCATCTGCTGTTAGCAGGCTAATACTGCCCAATGTTAGCTTTGTGCTGTTTGGACACTAGATCCCTATCAACTTCTTAATTCATTATTCTGAAAGACTGATATACTTTTTACAAATCTGACGTCTGTGTTGTTTAATGTTTGTTTAATTAACTTTGAGGTTCTGATCAACAGAGTACCTTTGCGTCAATCTTATATCAGTAAAATTAATGATGTGTGTTTGTGGGTGGGTCTTTCTATTGAAACTGCTTTGATGAATAACAAGCTTCAACCTTTTTTTTTTTTTAAATCACAACACCAGAACAGAGCTTTACAGACAACTCCACAGATGTTCCGGAGAGAACAACATAGACAAAACTCAACTGCACGTAATAAAAGAAACCATTACCCTATCCCTTTCAGTCGCGTAGTTTTCCAGACCAAATAACTTTCACAAATAACAGTGAATAATTCAAGATGTTTTGTCTTTCTCCCTTACATACTTACATATGTGGAAGCACTAACCTACAGCTGAGGCTGACAGGAATGTCCTCAGTTTTGCACTTACTGGGTCCTAAACCAAAACGTTGACCTGATGATGTTGGCTAGATGATAAATGTGGGGTTTCAAGGATATTACAATTCACAGTGTGGGAAATATAAATGTCCAAATCTCAACCAAATACATGGAAATTCATCAATAGTGACCAAAGACGTCAAAATACTGTTGAAACTCATGGAACTGATGAAAATTTAGGGGATCACCAAAGTCATTGTGGCACATCATGCCTAAACCAAATTTTGTGCCAAGCTGATGGTATGGATGGACATAATTGAAAACTCTGGCCAGCTGGTGGCAAAACTGGAGCAAGAAAAGAAACTGATGAGAACGGTAACAGTGAACCAAAGCAGGAAAGTTGTGTTCCATAAAACCAAAACAATGTCCTGAAAGGTGCTATGAAGCTCTGTGGAACTGAGGTGAACTGCAGAGCCAGGTAACAATAGTCACTATGATTGACCCTTTTCACATGTAAGTATCATGTGATCCATTATTTACATTAACAAGTTGTACATAGCCGTTTTAAAGATAGAAGCTTGATGAAAAAACTCATGGCCATGCTATGTTACAGTCCGTCAGAGTTGAAAGGAATTCATAATAATCTATCATTCAATCAGTGAAGATTAAAGACATTGTTCTACTATTGAATTTCAACACATTTTTTTGCAGCTTCCCTAATACCTCTGAGCCCTCCCTCTGGACTCCCACTGGGTCTACAAATAAGGGTCAATAGGGGAGAGCACCTGGACCAGCAGCTTGTAAATTGTTAGATTCCCTCGAAGGACAGAGAATGAAAACAAAGCTCACTGCGCCGAGGCATAAGCTTTCCAAATAAAGACGACTGTATGCTTTTACTGGAACATGCTGCACCTTATGTAATGGGTTATTCTTCCTGTCTCCAGCCACATTTTTCAAAGCAAGTGTAATATCTATTGTGATTTTAAGTCATTGATATGAATTTGGGAGGTGGCCAGTCCTCACATTGTGTGAGAGTGGAGATCATTTCTGTTATACTGTGTTGGGTCGTCAGTTGTATGTTTTCTGATCCCTATACTTCTGTAATCCTTCTTGTCTAAGATATACAGTGTGCTTCTTGAACACTTTGTTCTCACAATGTATTTCTCAAAGTCCTTAAACCCTTTCTTCTTAAACCCACATGCTGTTGTGTGTGATCCAATGAACGTTCAGCTATACAGTACATGTGTTCAGACAGATCCTGAAGGGAAGTTTAGAGGCAGCTCGATGGAAAGAGGCAATTAGATACGAATTAGCCTAGGGCGTGTGCACGGTCGGTGTGTCCATTGCTAGCTAGCTTACAGCTAACCTCCTTACAGTTGGATCATTGCCTGATTGGGGTAAATAAACACAAACGGCCGAGCAGTCAAATGCATGCACTTTTATTTGGATTACTTTGACTGCTTGGTGCAACATGGTTCAATAAATGAAGAGTACACAACCTGGACCAGAACTCAGAAACAGACTAGTTATCATGTGTGTGAGTAGTGTTATCATGACAAATCCTTAAACAACAAAAAAATGTTTACACCTAATTTTAAGAGTTATATGTTAACTTAATTACATATTGAAGGCAAGCATTGTGATCAGAGCTTTCTTTTGCTCCCAGACGTCAGACTGATGAGTTTATTATCAACACTTATTTATAGACTTGGAATTTGTATCTGTTCTTCACTTTTAAATGCAGTACCTATATTCTTGCCCATGTGATATTGCTAACTAATTATTTTAATAAGATTCTTTACAACTTTGTAGCTTCTTATTAACCTTAAACAGCCCTAAGCCTGGTTCAGGGTCAAAGGTTAAGTGTTCAGAGCTAGGGGTCAACTAACAGCTACACAGCCTTGAATCTTATCCAGCAGACATTTATTTTTATTTTATTTTTATTCACAGGGACAACAGAAACTGTAGGAAACTAGGAAAAGTGAGAAGCTTCCTTTTTAGAGTAAATGTGTAAATACATCATGGTGCATTTAGTTTCTATTTAAGCACACGCAGGACTATATTTGCACTTGGGGGGTAACATTTGAAAGTCAGTTTGACTTCTTAATTAAAGGCCTTCAAATGTGGGTGGCACCACGAAATCCTCCCGGGATACACATTTCCAATCTTCCAAAGTACTTGCGTTCTCAGGGTCAAACCGAATGAAGTTCTTCCATACAACATGACCCACATAGTCTCTCACAGGGCACAGACTGTGACAAAAAATAATAACACATTACATTATACCCAGTTTGGAACAAAAATAATGTGAATGAAGTAAGAATTTCACATTTTGTGATTATTTATCCGAAGGCACCAGAGCATTTTGCCAACAGACGAGCAAATGACCTTTCGATTAGGGCTGCAACTATTACAGTATTTTCCATCTTCATTTTCCATATTTTGTCCATCATTATTTGGGATTAATTGAATAACTAATTAATCCTTTAGTCTATAAAATGACACAAGTCACATTGAATGCTCTCATAGATGTGCCATTCAAACATGTTGTTTGCTTGATAAGCCTAAAAGCCATGTGTGTGTCCACCACAACGATGTCCAGTGCTGTTCCCAGAACGTGAGTCCCCAGTAAACAACACTTCTGGGCCACATGGGAAGGAGCAGGACTTCCATATTGGGTGTGAAAGCGCTGAGGACAGAGTACTCGGGTTAGGCTTTACCTTGTTAGGAAGTTGGAGCTATGGAGAATAAACAGAGCAGAAATGTTCCTGGTGGAGGGAAGACAGAAAAGAAGACAAGAGAAGGTGCCAGAAAGAAGAGAAGAGAAGATTTTGGGGAAAAGACACCTATGGAAAGGATGAATAATAGAATGATGCAACAACTGCTCACATCAATCATTAAGAAATGAGAGAGCAGCAGGAATGGGAGGTGGTCGAAATGAGGAGATGATGAGGAGAGTGGAACACTAGTTGCTGTCTGACTATGGGTCCGATTTGGGGAGGTGTGTGTGTGTGTGTGTGGGGGGCGGGGGGACGGGGGGGGAGTCTGGATGATTCATTCCCCTGGTCCGTCAGAATGAGCATATACTCCCACAGGGCTGGGCTGGACCCCCTTATAACACAATAAAAGGGCGGGGCTGGAGAATTTCCTCTCCCCCCCTCCTCCCTCTCACTATCCCCCTCCTTTTCCTTTCCCTCTCATGCACAATCACAAACACGTGAGCACCACACATGTACATGCAGGGTATATACAGGGTACGCCACTCCGATGTAAAGGGCGACAGGCACAGGCTAACTCTCTCACTAATGATTCTACGATATGATAAAACAGCTACCAGCAAAGGTCAAAATCAATTACTATTATATTTTTAACACGGCACTGTTTTTCCAAAATCCTCATCCTTACATAACTTACATCAGTTTGATGCTACTTGCCAAAAACTGACAGGCAGACTTGGATGAGTTTGTTTCTACCTATCTTTTATCGCTTCATAATGTTTTAAGTTGGTAATTTTCATTCATTTCAATTGCTCTTTTTCACTTTATTCACAGGCTAATGGCATTGTCACCATATGTCTTACTAGGCATTATTGTTATTTTCAGGATTCATTCAGCTGCTCACAAATCATGCTGCATGTCAGTGCTACTATACTACAGTTTTTTATGAAGAAAAAAATAAGACATTTATCCCATTTGAAATTATATGAACACAAGACATAACTCTATATGAGGGAATAGAGGAGATCATCTTCAGGGACATATGAACCATGCTGATAAGACGTTGTAAGCCTTGGTGCTGAAAAAAAAATTTAAAAGAAGAAAAACTGGTAGTGTAAAAGGTAAATAGCTGATGTCGGTGAATTTGGTCATTCATGTTGTTTTACTTTTTATGGGATGAATATACTTCAAGATTTAATACGCTGTGTGGCAGGCCAGGGTCTGAGAGGTAAGATTTACCTAAAGACAAGACGCTCACACACAAGGAATGTCCAAAATAACAGTAATTTAATCAAAATGTCAGGGAAACAGGTAAGGGATCAAACTCAGCACAACATAAAGGTCGTCCTGGTCAGGGAATGTCTGTCACTTCTCTCTCTCACTCTTGGGAGGGACTCTCCGATTCGCTCTTGGGTTGGGGAGTACAGCCGCTTTGTTCCGGCGACTCCCTACGCTGTCTCCCTCACTGTTGCCTGGTCGTCAGCTTTTATGCCTTTCCTTAGGGCAAGTGATTGCCAGCCAATCTCATCGGGTGATGGCTGGCAGGTGCGCTCCGGCTCCAGTGAGCCTCGGCTGTAACGGGGGTGTGGGATATACACTTCCTCTCGGACTTGGCCGCGTCTCCCGCTGGGGTCAGCTCTACCTACTGGTCTGCCACAGCTGATTTAGATCATCTGCCATTGAAATTGGAGATGTCACTATCACTAGAAAGAGCACGTTGTGTTGATTCCAGCAGTACGTGTATGACTCCTGTGTGTTCACATTTAGTTATAACTCAGAGAAGAAGGGCTACAAGCTTTGCTTCACATCAACACAATTCAAAGGGTTACGTGCAGCATAACGAAAAAAGCTGTTGAGATCAGGATCTAAACTGGTGACATTGCTGAGTATGTGGTTAGTGCACCAGCCTGATGACCCCATGTACTGCATTTAAAAACAGGCTCACCCATCAGCCACTCGTCCGCTCAGTATTTGTCTGATAAAACTGAAATAATGTGGCACGTGGCAGAATAGTTCTGTATGTGTGGGTGAAAATCTTGTAGGTTGCTTAGCACACCAGCTTTCAGGTCACATATTATATCCTCTGAATCAGGCAGCCATATCAGAGCTGTAGACTGTACACAGCTGATGACCTTACGTGACTAAATCTCTCTTCTAAAACAGCTGAAAAATAAGTGTTGTGTTTCAAGTGCCCACACACTCTCTCTAATACCCGGTTGTGTCTTTCTGTGCACTCGCTGTAGATTCTGGGTAGAATTAATGCTAGTAATTATTGACACTAAGTCATCACTATCCATCATTTGACTAATACAGGGGTGTCATCATCGGCCCACACGTTTTCCCCAGATGAAATCCCTGCCAGTGTTGGGTTTCTGTGGTTAAAGCCCCACCTTCATCCAGCTGCTAAGGCTTTCCTAACATGGGAGATTCCCAGAAACATTGTAGGACAGCAGACTAAATCCTGGGTGAGAGTTCCCATGGAATCACTCTGTGTCTTTAGTTTGCGTTGACCTGACAAAACATAACTTCTGTTTGTTTACTTTTCTGTCTAGTTTTTTGTTCCTGTGAGTACTAGTCTGACTTTGTTAGGTTGAAACAGCTGTTTCCCTTGATTCAAGCTGCAGCTGCCAAAAACACGGCAAAATTACATGTAAATATAACAGGAAGCCCGACAAATGTGGACAACACAATGTGAACAAGTTCAAGTTTGAGGTCTGTGCTGAACATTTTGGAAATTTACAGTGAGTCAGCAGCCGATGTAGTTTGCTGATGGAAAAAAAGGACTCTGCTGCCTCCTGGTGGCTGTAACAGAAACTATAGGTGGCGATGAGCTGCGGCTTGGATTATACAGTATCAGATACAGTTCTGTGTATCCATCCCTCATCTTTTTTCTCTGCAGTGCTTCCTTATTGATTAATAAACTGATAATTGCCATGTCTCATATGACATAGACAATCATTGACTGAAAAAACAATCTCACGACAAGAGCCATTTAGTTGTTCTTCTGAAGCCTTTACACGATCTTCATCAGCAGATGGAGTTTGCCCAGTTGTCATGGAATCGTAGATGTTTCGGTGTGCATTTAGAGTATTACAAATTGTATGATAAATAATAGTGCATGTGTTCCAATCCTCATCTGCTGATGAAAATCATGTGACGTGATGAAAAGCTCCAGAACGGCTAGTAAATAGACCTTTTGTCTGGGTGAGCTTAAAGGGTTTAACATAAACATCCCTTTTGTTGATTTGATGCATGTCAATCATGTAAACCAAAATATCATGTCTCATTTCTCTAACACAGTATGTGGGGTTGATGTTTCACAGTGTAATCATGTCAACCAATAAATAAATAGAAACTAATACCAGCAAATAAAAACAACAGCTGTGAGATTGGCCAAGAGGAATGGATGCCTATTTGCCTTGGAGGGACACATGTTGAGCAGAACAATAGATTCAATTCAATAGCCCCCCTTACATTTAAAGGTTTAACTACAGGTCAGATGCAATGTTTCAACTCGTCCAACAGGGGGCTCCCTAACTGCATTAACTGATCTGGAGCTGCCAATGTTGCTGAATCTTCTTTGCAAGTTTCACCAATGAATAATTTTTAATTTCAAAAAGGATAATGAGCAGCTTGCACAGGTTTGTGAGGACACGTGTGGCACAGATGTGTCCATGTTTATCATACAGTGAGTCTGACCTGAAGGCAGATAAGAAAAAAAAGAAGAAAGTGAATTCCAGATCCTCAAAATGAGCACAGATACAGTATCTTGCACTCACTCTGACAGAGCACACTGCCTCAGTCCCCTGGCAGGGCTCGTGGAAAGTCATTGTCTGCTCGGTTTAGTGAATTAGGATAATGATTTTAGACTGGGAGACAGTCACTATCCATCATCCACAGAAAACCAATGGCCATCTTCATCCATCTGCTCCACTTATTAGGCTAGTGACTTCTGTCAAAGCAAGGAGCACTACCAAGGGACAGTTATAGTGATTCACTTAATTGCTATGGGTCTATGCACTGCATATATCCTTTTTATTTATGTGAATGTGTGTGTCTGCATGTATGGTATTACTTGGCTGGTGAACACACAGACTGAGGCAAGTGTTTACCTGCTGCCTGACAAGTAGTCAAACTATTTCTATATTCTGTAGTAACACAATGTTTTCACGACGGTAGCAGAGCGCTTCATATGCGGCCAGTTCTGCGTGTGTGTTTGTGTCCCTCATTGGGATTTGCTGCATACCAGCTGTATGAGCTAAGCAGCCAAGAACAGCGCCATGACAACCTTCACTCGCCCTCACTCACACACACCTGCTATTGTGGTGCGTCTTCAGCCAGTCTTTGAAGATGTATGTTCACAGTGGATGTCAAGGGGACGGCGGTGCCCTCCAGAACAAGGACAAACCAGTTGCCCCAGAGAACAAGCGCTACACCCTTCACAGAAAAGCAGTTCTAAACAATGCGTGTCGATCTGTTCGACGGTGGTTTGAAAGTTAGAATGGCTTTGTGTGATGCTTTTACAAAGGCTAAATGCAGCAGCTGTGAGAAGCAGAACAAGACGGACTCAGATGTTTGTGGTTTCCTTGAATTTGGAACTCATTTACACAGAAAAAGCAAGAAGTTCTCATAGAAGTGCCAAATCATCTGTGACCATATTCTCAGTTGTACTTTACCTTTTAAGGGAACAACGGCGCTCTATGGGCCTGCCCCTGCACACAAACCACCCATTTAACCTGAACTGCACTACAGTGAATGGATATAAAAGCCAGTTCCTGCCCTCAGGGCCAGTTCTCCAAAAATACCCTAACACAGAGGGTCTGCTTTTCTGTTTTTTTAATACTGGAAAACTGCTGTCCTGACCTGCGTCAACACGCTATTGTCAAAGCAACTAACACCTTGTATCCTGGCAACGGCTAAACAGACAGGAAGTCCAAATGCTTGTGTCATTACGAGACCATGTGACTGGAGAATGTTAGTAAACAAGAGCAGCAGAGGGGAGGTGCTGCGTGGCTGAGGGAGCGGCTGGATCCTGTAAGATCCTGTAAAGAGAACTGCATTAATGGTTTGAACAAGTTTTATGAGAGTAAAATTCAATCGCTTTCAAGGTACCTAAAGCAAAAATGTCCAGGCTCTCAAAGCCTTTATCATCACAACTAAATAGTTACTATAAATTCCAGGAGACAACAAACAAATATGGGGACAGGATCATTTCGGTTGAAATATTAAAAGGTTTTTGCTTTACATGAGTGATTGTGTAGATGATACAACACCAGATTATGTTGAAAATCAAACACTTATAAGTATACACAAATTCAAGCATGTTCCTATTCCATGTTTGAGCTTAACTGCACAGAGTGTTTGTAAGTTTCAATGTGCTCATTGAAAATCTGATTTTCAGGGGCGGGCTCACGAGCATGATTTCTGACATCACAAATAGTTTGGAGACCAATCCTGGTACAATAGTCACCATACATAGGCTTCAAGTTTCTACATCGCTCTGAATAATACATGCACGCACACATGCACGATCCCCTGCTGATTTTGTAAGTTTACCCCCTTACAAAGACAAAGACAGTCCATGATTTCTATAGTAGAATTATTTTAACAGAGAGAGACAGAATATAAACAAAAAACCCAGGAAAAAAAACATTAAATAAAGGTTATAAATTAATTTGTATTTGATTGAAGTGAAATAAGTATTTGATCCTCAAGAAAAATGTGACTTAGTACTTGGTGGAGAAACTCTTGTTGGCAAGCACAGAGGTC